>JACGDI010005504.1:962821-1013653 GCA_014898725.1 Jacaranda copaia
TTAGTGAGAGAGAGAGAGAGAGAGAGAGAGAGAGATTGGGGTGGGGTGTGTCGGTGCATTTTGTAAGTTAGTTTTTGCTCATAAAACTTGCTTTTAGGGGAAAACTAACGTGGCTTCTCGCCCAGATGAGAAGAACCTTAGCTTAGGTTGCTAAACTAACGCCACAGTCGACAGCCACCCGCATGCCCCTCGTTTCTCTTTTTGTCATCTCTTGATGCCTTCACTCCTATTTATATAGCCTCTGTTGAAGAAACAAAACTTTTTAATAGTATATCAAGAGGATTGATTTCCAACTTGGAGTGAGAGATGGAGGGCGGCGGCGGCGGCGCTTCTGCAGGTGGTGCTGGAGCTAGAGCTGTGAGCCGGAGGAGGAGTGATAAGCCGTACAAAGGTATAAGGATGCGCAAGTGGGGCAAGTGGGTAGCTGAGATTAGGGAGCCCAACAAGCGATCAAGAATCTGGCTTGGCTCCTATTCCACCCCGGTGGCGGCGGCCCGTGCCTACGACACCGCCGTGTACTACCTCCGCGGCCCGACAGCGAAGCTCAACTTTCCGGACGAAATCTCGGCCGGAGGGCTGAAGGACCTCTCCGCCGCCTCCATACGACAGAAGGCGGCTGAGGTGGGCGCTAGAGTGGACGCCCTCCAGACCAACAGCTTGGCGGCGGCTCATGGGGCCCATGCAACAAATCATGAATCGATGAAACCCTCTTGGTTTCAAGACGAGATTGATCTCAACAAGAAGCCCGAGCCCGAAGACCCCACTGCTGAGTACTGGTGAAGAATATCAAGAGCTGAAAAAATTTAACTATAAATACTTTTTTCTTCTTCTTCTTCTTCTTCTTCTTCTCTTTTTAAATTATAATTGCTCTGTTAGTCTCTCTAATCAGAGGGTGCGATGGTAACATGCACCTCGAAGGTCGGAGCAGTCAGTGCTAAGACAATCTTAGGCTGTAGCAATGTCTTTTTGCTGTAGTACTTCTGGTCTTCTTTTTTCTGTATTAATGCTCTTGGTTTCTTGGATAGAACAGTTTTGTTGTTGCTTGTATGTTATAGAAGTTAAATTAATGTGAATATTTAGCTATTTATTAAAGGGTTTTTTTTTTTCCTTTTTCCATTTTGTTAATTGTTAGTTTGATCAGAATTGACCAGAGAGTATGTTTGCATGTGATGTTTCAAGTGTTGATGATGATTCAGAGTGATGGGAACAACCGTGGACCTACCATTGGTCCAGTTTGGTGCAAGTGGCTATTTGTTGCTAACTAGTAACTAGAGCTAGGAAAAAGGGGGCATGAGATTTGGACTTCCAGATAGGTTTTTGTTTCTCTATTTTTCTCTCTCTCTCTCTTTCTTCCCCACTGTAATTTAATTTGCCACAGATGAGAATTAGTGGGCGCCACCGCCCCTGAAACAGCCCAGCCCCGCCGGCCTGCCAGCCCACCCGCCCTGCCACTGCCACTGCCACTGCCACAGACAGAGACAGTTACTAATATTTTTCATGTTAAAAATCAAAATAGTTGTCCAAATCCTGTGTTTGCTGTGTGTGAATATGCGCATATAGGTATTGCGTGCCGGTGGCCGCTATGGGTTTTGGACAAACTTGATTTGTTTCATGTCAACTGGGGGTCCCCATTTGATGATGAATTGGAGGTAATTACTAGCTGTTTCTTTTATTAATTCAAATTTCAGTCCAGAGTTCCAGACCTATTGGCCCCATTTTATTATGTATGTCAATCGACAATAGTAATCGCCAACTAATGATGCACAACATATACCGAAATAGAAACATAAAGGAAGAAAAGAAAGAAATATTGAACAAATATACGAGCAGACAAAAATTCGATATATTTATGTTGTTACTTGACATTTGTCTTTTCTGGATATTTCGTTAAGCTTGCAACAATTTTTTATAGCATACTTCCTTGGTGTAGTGTCCTAATTATCGTAGTTTACAAGTCATCGAGGATAAGAATATGAGAACACGAAAAATTATTTATATTTTTATATATTTTTCAAATAATGTTAAAAAAGAAAGTTAAAATGTCGACATCATATTTATATGCTGCAGCGCGCACATAAATTGTTCATTTTCCCAGAAGAAAAATAGAAGGGAAATAGAGGATTTTCAATTTTCTATGCCAATGGAGAAATATATGCATCAATCACTTTTGAGTTTCATTTTAGAGAATGGCAGTAAGACAACGAGACGCATAAATATGTCATTTCCAAGAGAAAGTAACACATTGCTCGCTAAGTCGTACCAATTAAGTTGTAATATCCTATTTGATGGATTCAAAGTAAATTTCGCAGCATTGAAATATGCTGCCTTCGGTGAAACTTCGTGCTGTTCATTACTCCTACAATAATATATATATAAACAAAAAAAAAAAAAAAAAAAGATTTTTGAGTTTACTACTAAACTTGCATTAAAGCACTAATAGTGAAAATTTCACCATTGGTTCACAATTTTATACATTGCATTAATGACATTGATATAATGAAATTTCATTTTGTTCATTAATAGTATCAAAAAATTATTACGACGCATCAAAAACAAAAATTTTAAGTTCTACCTACGAAGACCTGGTTAAATTGGGAGAAGTTTCACCGAGACTACCTATCAAATAAAAGACCTATCCAAAAAAGACCAAGGCGTTCATGTATTATGATTACAAATAGTTAATGATTGAATATAACAAAAATTTTATATTACCCGAAAATGGGATCAATAACACAATAAAATTTAATGTTATCCACTTCATTGTCCACTAGCCGTACTCGTACAGAATTGCAACACGATTCAAACTCGTACCAAGGCACTAATTATTCGATTCAACATATGAATCTATCAACCAATCCACTAGATAAAGTGGCTCATATCAAAGGCACCAACTCAATTTATTGCAAATGAAGCTTAGCACATGTCAACAATGTCAGGTTGGGCTAACAGCCCTGCCCTTCTTAGCGATGGGAACCAGAAGTGTGAAAATGAAACATGCAAACGTTAGCAGGGAAAGACAAATGAAATTGATTGGAATGGACCACACTTCCTTTTTCTTTTTTATTCTTTTCCCATTCAAGTCCTGAATTCATACTGGTTCTCAAGCAAGACCATTTTCCTCAAACCTCAATTAATCTACATCCTATTAGGGCAATTATCATCTCAACCTTGCACAAAATACATACGGCACCGACCAATAATACGTCAGCCAAAAGATGCCTAAACATGGATTATTGTAAAATTTTACGTAGATATTAATACATAGATCAATACTAAAATGCAACTCGACTCATTTGATGATGCTTGAAAGCCCCAGTCAACATAAAATCCTTATAAAATAATAAGCTAGTTTCATTATCCAGAATAACTAAAGCAATAATTCTGCAGTTCAACCACCGGCCAAATCATGGGATCAACAGAAATGCAAGATAGATAGCACCTATCAGATGTTGATGCAAGGGCTCCACAAAAAACCGACCTATATTAATTATAGAAACTCATCATTAATGGGCTTTTAATTAGACTAAGCAGGTTCGATATTATTAATAATTAGATACAACTAATTCTACTTTCATCATTGTATTTTTGTTAAATTTCTAAACCTTATTTGACTTGTCCTTTTCTGGTAGAGACATAGATGAACCAAACTTGAGATTCAAATTCCATCAATTGGAGCCTTCACCCAAATTGAGCTCAATGTCTAAATCATGCCAAAATTCATCACATATTACTGTAGGTTTCCAGATAACATACACTTAAAAGAGATCAATGATAGACTAATCTTGCTTGTTCAAGTTCTGCAGAGGGAGTTCTTAACATCCACTTTGGAAGAACTACCTCACCATATTGTATTGCATCTATATGCTGCCATAGTTGGACATATTCCAAACCTTATGCTGTTTCAAGGGTTCGTTTGATTTGCAGAGCAGCTCTTACAACATTTCCTCTAGTGATAATTCCAACCTCCAAATCAAAACATTTAACATATATATCAACAAAGGAAAGGAATTTCAAGCAAAGGTAAAAAAGAAAAAAAGAAAAAACAAAGAAAATGTGCATATAAGGAAATAACGTGGGACGTCCTCACCAGCTTACTGTTACCATCCACAACAGGAAGGCGGCGATATTTTGTCTCAAGCAGCAATCTGACGATTAACAACAATATACATCATCAAACTGTCACTTGCCAATTTATTGAATGCAAAATCAAGTAAAAATGCCTACCTTGCAGCATCCTCGAGATTGGTAGATTCATGAACCACTACAGGAGCTGGCGTCATTAAATCACCAACTACTTGGCCATTGGTTTTGCCAAGCAACTTCTGTACTTCGTTGAATGTCTGCAGACATCATTCATAATCAGAGACAACAATTTTATGGGATAAATCCTCAAAAAGAGGTCTTCTGTCACCAGTACTGCAAGCATGCAAGCGTGCACGTATAGTGTATGTGTCTGAGAGAGAGACTGAGACTACAACACCCACTCAAAACCAGATGCATACTGAAAAGACTACCAAGTTTGTTTCATCAACAAAAATATAGAGAGGCACGAGCACACACACACACATGCAATCAAATCCAGTCCAATTTTCCTATCTAGAACCTCAAATGACAAATACGTTGTAACAGTTAAAATATCAGATAAAAACTTATACAATTGACAACATATATAATTTATCCATTCCTCAATTAGGGCTCAAAGTGTGTGCATCTTTTGTTAAGTTACTCATACCACCACACACAGTGCATAAGGGTCTAAAAAGTCAAGCTTTGAGAAATTTTCAAGCTTGAACTCAACAAGCTTGTAAAATTAAGCTCAAGGTTGAGCATGAACTCACTGTAAATTATTTTTTAATTATTTAAACAATATTATTATCCTTTGATTCTTTCATCATCTTTGTCATTAGTATTGTAATACATTATCAATTAAATTAACATGTAATTTTAAATTATTGTTAATTTATTATAAACATAACTATTATTATTAGCAGTAGTAAAACGTTAGTTGTTATTTTCAAGAAACATTTTTTATTATACTAAGACAAAACTTATCACTAAATCTAAATTTGTTTTTAATGAAAACAATAATATTATTAATTTCTCATTATTATCAATAATAAGATTAACTATTTAGAATATCAAAAATAAATAAATAAATAAAAATTTGAAAGCCCTGTAATTTAGCTTGAGTTTGATAAGTTTGAGCAACAGTCGAGCCTTACTCGAGCTAGCTCGCAAGGCTTGTTAATTGACTCAACTCATTTTATACACCTAAAGAGATCTACAGTCTTCTCCAGTCATTTTAACTTTGATTATGGGCATTTACTTCGCAAGGGCTTGGTAAAATTATCAATAGATAGAAATCAGTCATTCTTTATTTAGCACTCTCAGGACATGCAGCTTCTGTTCAATCGATCCTACCATTATTGGACAAGTTAGGAAAATTTTATTGAATCTTTTTAATTTTCATTTCTAGCATTTACTTTTGCACAGATTTGGGTACATAATTACTATATCAGATGCATGATGCTTTAGTTCCCACATGCTAATCAGGTTAAGCAACTACCCTTGATTTTCCTAAATGATAGAAATTTCATGAAGCATTATGTGAACATAAAATCATTACTATCTCATCAATGAATATAAAAGCAACTACACAATGTTCTACACATAAAGTCAACTAATTTCCGTGAATATGTTTCCAATCTCACACCCAAAGGGCACGAAGAGTTTGAGTAAATGGATGCATTTGCCAGTTTGCCATGATATAGAGAAATGGTCTGACAGTTCCTCAATTATTATTTCTTTCAACCCCTATGTGAACTCCATTTCCTAAGAGTTCAAATTTAGTACCATTAAAAAGTCAATTTTACGAGGATAAATGAAAGTCAACGCACAAACAGAAGAATAAAACTCAACCACATTAGTTGTTACTGATGAAATACTTGTTTCTTGACATTCAGAAAATGGGATTAAATTACTTATTCTCTTGCAGCATGTACCAAATAGTGAACAGAAGAAAGAATAGATGGTCTTCCAGTAATGTTTCCAGTTTTTTGCAATTTCCCCAATCCTCTTTATTCCCCTCAGGAACATCTACTTATAATTGACATAAAAGGAGAGAACAGTGATCTAATCAACACTAGTATAATATAGCAAGGTAAAGAAGAGATTTTCTTACATACCTTCCAAGTGCTGTCAACTTCAGGAAACATGTCTGTATCTGTCCGTCCTGTACCTGATGGCGACAATGGAACATTTCTTCTCATGTTAAGAACCGATTGTCTCGGTCAACAAGCAAGATACAAGGAACATTTCAAAAGTCATGGTCATGCATCAATCTATATGCACATAAAATATTAGGAAAGCATATTTTATGAAAAGAAAGCCTTTTCAGATCAATGCATGACTTAATAACACATAAATTTCTATGACATTTGTTATATGCATACGCTCTTCAGAACACCAGAAAAGGGCCACCATAATACGTGAACCACTGGTGACGGCAACATAAAATTATCATCAAACAATAGCCACCTTCTATTTACAGTTTTTACTTCACAAGCCCATTTAAAACAAATAGGCACTAGGTGCAACTTCAAAACTTCACATGGTTGATCCAACATTTGCTGTTATGATCTACCTTAAAGTGCATTTACATGCATGTAGATGAAAAGACACAGAGGGGTAGATCATAGAAACATATGTAAGCTTCACAAGATGGTCAAGCCATGAACATGTCTCCTTTTCATCGTCATCTTTTCGTAAAATCATGCATGATTAATGCCACATATACTTCCTGGTGGCAATTTTGATAAGCCAAGCAATGCAAGATGCATTTAGATGGAAACTCCAGAAAAATGGAAATTGCAGTTCTCTAAAATCCTAAGAGAAGAAAAATCAAAAACTAAGAATATCATTCGGGAACAGAAAATGGGCAGAACCTGAGATGGAGTCCAGTGCTAGTAAATCATAGTCCGACACAAGACCAACCTGCAGAGTAAAGCGGCTCAATATTGCTTCAGAATAACATGACCTTTATAAAATAATCCATCAATATATCTGAATTTTTTAAAATAAGTCCTCGACAAATAACCTCATGATGTAGAAAGCATGAAGTGGATAGTAAAGAAACGAGAGATCTCCCAATGCAAGCAAATACAATACGATACAAACAAACTTCTACTGCTTGGGGCACATATGAAAGAGGTGGTCATACTGCAGCTCTAGCTGCTACGAATTATATTAATAACCATAACAAGTCTGTATTAACCAAAAAAAAGTTGTTATATCCTAATTTGCAATTCACTAAATAAGACCACCAAAATCCTGACCACCAATTCTAATACAATCAACCTAGTCCAAGTATAGCAAGAGTTTAGACCATTGGATAATTGAAAGTTACTTGTTAGCCTCACTGTTTATTTTAAAATGTCAAATCTTTTGGTCTTCTTTTATGTTTTCAATTTTTTTCATGTAGATTGGTGACCACATAAGAAAACTTGTTGAGATATGCCATCTCTCCATGAAAATGACTTCATATGCACCCAAAAGCACTCATAATATGTTACTCATTTTAACATGACAGAAATTTTAACAAACAAATTCAGCTCACCTGATCTAATGGTAACCTAACTAAGGTACTTGTGTCCACATTAGTGGGCAAAAAGCTAACTGAATTCTGCTTGCATTTACTCTCACATAAATTTCATACCAATTCTTTTCTTAAATTTGTAATGCATTTTAGCTTGCTTATTAACATAATGCAAGAATGATGGTTAGTTTGCAATATATTTAGGATGGCCAAGAACAGCAGCCTACAAGTTTTTTTGCCTAAAACAATCAACTTTTTTTTTCCCATCCAATGCCTATATTTTTTATTGGTATTTTGTTACGTATTCCCCCTTTACATATCTAGTTATTACGTTCAATGCCCTCTATGTAACAAATCTACTTACGGTATTTCAGTCAAGAAACATGAAACACCAAGAGCACAATGAAAATTTCACTAAAATTTTTGTTGGACCTCATTCATTTTCCGTTCAAAATCTTAACAGTTGAGTTTATCAAACTTAAAAGGGAAGTTTTTTTATTATTAAAGATCATTAAGAAAGTTATAATCTACTTATTTCATGTCTGAGAAGGTAAGTGTAATTAACACATAGAGTTTCCTTATCCCCAGTTGAAAAAAGAAATAAAAGAACAAATTGCTAACAGTAAATGTACTGTTCCAAAAGATTGACAGCTGCAGGGACACGATGTTGAGAAATGCTTCAAATGAAAGAAAATAAAAGGCAAAACTCACCAACTTCCAGTCATCATCAATCACAGGAAAACCAGTTATTCTGTTTTCTACAAGCATTTCCAACGCTGTTCCACCAAATTTTAAATTAGAAAAAGAAAAAGGAAAAGTAACAAGAATCGACTATTATCAAAATAAATTGGCACGAACAACTAGCAAAATTAAACTAAGAGACCTTCATCCACAGTCGTGGTGGGCTTTACGACATGCAAATCTTCTTTCCTCGTCATAAAATCACCCACTGTATAAACTCCATTTCTTGGCTGCCAAACAGATCATGAAATTAATCAAAAGAAGGACATATGAAAATTCTGACCAGCTTTGACAGATAAAATGAAACATAGTTGAGTGGATAAGGAAGCATTACTGGAACAGCTTTGGCAATTGCCGTCGAAGTGGGGGCGACCAAAACGGACCTGTGAGGATCTGAAAGTCGGTTGGACGAAAAGAGAAGATTAGAAAGAGGATAGATTTTAGGGCCGGGCCGGCATAAGAAGCGGCAGGGCATCGGGTTTTGGCGTTGGGCGGTGGTGGTGGGGTGGAGGAGAGAAAGAGGGAGAAGTTCCAAACTAGATGTTGAGGTCATTTTGGTAATATTCTGTGCAATGGGTGGCGGTAGCAGGGGCGGTGGAGTAATGGGTATGCCTCCGACGGAGAGTTCGAAAGCCTGGCAGGTAGTTAAGGGGATTGGTCTGGTTGAGTTTGGGTTAGAGTGTGGGTGTGAGTGTGAGTGTGTGTGTGTGAATTTCTTGTTTTCTTCAAATAAAAAGTATATGTTAATGAAGAAGCTTTCGGATTTATTATGGTTTATTATATTATAGAATGAAGAGATGCAGGGTTTTTTTAATGAGTAAATAACTAAAAAACCCCTGTATTGTTTTTCATTGTTAGAAATTCCCCCAATGGTATAGTTTGAATTGCTGACCGTGCCCTTTATTCATTTACCCGCTGACCAATTACATCTTGACGA
Organism: Jacaranda copaia; assembly: GCA_014898725.1. NCBI lineage: Eukaryota > Viridiplantae > Streptophyta > Magnoliopsida > Lamiales > Bignoniaceae > Jacaranda > Jacaranda copaia. Next base: position 972,094 of record JACGDI010005504.1, read on the forward strand.
AAATGCTCCCATGTAATTCCACAACTTTTACTGTCGGTGAACTCACGAACTCGGCTGCCCAAATTGTTTCCTACAAATTTGAGAATCAAGTCTTTAAAAACTCAAACAATATGACAACAAAGCAGAATGCGGGCCGCTTCTCCCTATTGTCTCAACTGGAATTATTATGCCTCGCATGCAAATGCTTCCTAAAACATAGAAGTCAACGTGCTTTGATGAACAAATAACAAAAATAAGAGAGTCTGTTAGTGTGGATAGATAAGCATTTCTCTAAATCTGAAATATAATTGTCATAAAAAAAAATCATTATAGAAGTGTATGACCATAACATAAGGTTTTCTAGCTTCATTTTAGCTTTGTTAAAAAAACCAAGCCTTCCCCCCGCATAATTTTGGCAACTCAACTTTGATAGTAGCATAAAAACTTCACTTCACAGCAAATTATTTGCAGCAACATCAACGTGCGTGCTCAGTTTTGTAGGGAACTTGACATTATTTCATCCCTAGTAGTACTTTATACACATAATCCTTGCACTTGCCCCACCATTAACATAAGCTTCCTATGACTAAGTGGACTTTGTCTCAATCTCACCAATCATGACTTAAGTTTTGGATTGTTTTGCCCCACCATTTAAGTCGCAAAAATCCACTTCAATAAAAAACCAATAATACTTTCATATCGTAGAAAGCACAAGTTCAGCCATCAATCATAACAAGTATTCACAACCAATTTTGGTATAATATCATCTTTCCTATCAATCCAACGCAGCTCTGGAACAAAAAACTAATCCAAAGAATGCATTCACATAACGAAAAAGACATTATTTTGCAAAAACCCCTTTTATTTATCTAGGAAGAACATTACATTGCCACATTGGCATACCTAATTCTAGAGGTATAAATGAGACGAGACAATTCACAAACAATTCTAGAGGTATAATTCTGCTTGAAAAACTCGCAAGCATAAACAAGCTCTTTTATATTTTGTATATATAGTTATATATAATAAGGTACATAAAGATAACTAAATAATAATAATAATAATAATATGTTTGTTATTTTTAAGAAAATAACAAAGTTTTTTGACAAGTTTATAATTATAGATTTTATTTTGAGTTTAAATGAATTTGAACTAATCCAAACCTATACAAGTTTGAATTCATTCGAACTTATAAAAATCGAGTTATTCTACTAATTTGTGACAAACCTTATCAAGTCGACTCAATAAGACTTGATAAGGCTCGCTCGAGCCTTCTTCTATTCAACAAGCTGAGCTTGTACTTGCTATATTCGGGCTTGACTCAATTCGTTTACACCCCCACCTAATTCGAACCAAATCCCTAGATGGAAACCCCTCCTCTCCCTCCCCTCCAAAAAAGTAAACTTACACTTAAAATTTTAACTGTAGGACAACCACTATAAACAACAATACTATCAAAAAAATCATAAACACCATTGCTACAAACAAAATCTTTGGAACTTCACACGTATTATTAGATACATTTGCTCCAACAACTGGGAAAAGCTTTAACACTATTTCATTCATATCCATATCCTTTTCTTCCATCATAGAACTTGAAAAACTTCTACAACCAAGATCTCCAGCAAACTTCATCGGCTCACTGGTCTGATCCCATACTACACACTTCAGCTTATATTATCGAAAAAAATTGCAAACACTATTCAAACAATAGTTGTACAACTTACCTTTTGATAGCTAAAAATCAGATTCAACAACCCTAATTTCAGCTCTTTGTCGACACCTACACTGCAAAGTACTAAAGTATCACAAATTCAATGGTGGTGGCTTGTTCTTCCTTGATTTCACGATAGAAGCTCTCGTCGGATAACTCATCAGAGTTAGAATGGAAGAGAAATGAAAGAAAAGAATTTTATTGAAAAGAGAAATGGTTCTTTGGGGAAGAAAGCCATCTTTTGTTGGAAAAAATTAAGGGTCTTTTAATAGACTGAAAATATGAATCTCAAAAAATGCACGTGAGGAACACCTATGCTGGGCAAAGGTTTTAGTATCATTTACCTTTTCTATAAGGCGTTAAATTGACAATTAAAATAATATAGGGATAAGTGCTTCCGTCCATTTACATAAGGGGGCTTTTTTGGCAAAAAAAACTCTATTTTTAATCCTACTAAAAAAGTGTAATTTTGTAGGTGACTTATTAATTTTTTTATATTTATTTATTTAGTTAGTTGTGCTTTTTATTTATATTTGATTCAGATGCTATCAAAAGATAAACAAAAAGAAAATACCACTTAAGCAATTTATATTTAATGTACCTAAAAAATTCGACAGTTCTAATAGAAAAATACAATAGAAGAATTCACCTATAAAAGTATATAAGTCTATAATTTATAGGTTGTAGCGGTCTATGATCATCAGCTTGGAGGACAACTTAAACAAAATTTATATAGGAAGTATATTAAAATTCAAAAAATTCACAATCAAGCATCCAATAAACTTGATATTCTAATTATCATTCATTAGACTAACTGACAAAATATGTAAGAATGAAGTTTAAATATTGAAATATAAAATGTGCGGGATTTGATAGTAATTGAAAAAAGAATGTAAAACTTTTATGTTAACTTACTGATGCAAAATGAAACTATGCCATTGGTGAATAATAAGAACAAAGAACTTAATTTGCTGAAAAGGAATACTCTTAATAAATTCCGAGAGTCAATAGCCTCTTTCGATTTTACATTTGTGTGTATACATACACAGTGTTTAAGGCATTTTTTGCAAAGCTCAATTCAAAATTATATTTGGAAGAAAAGAATCAGAAAATTAGATTAGAAATGGAATCCACAGTTGATTGATAGATTTTAATTTAATTTTATTTGTATGATTTTTCTTGTTTGTAATTTTAATTTTAGTAGACAAGAAAATTTGTTGTTGCAAATTTTGACAAGCCCAGTGGGACTATCTCTACTTCTCATCTCTTTTCTTCATCAAAGATTGAAGTATCATAGCCACCAACAAGACTGCTACATTGAAAATAACTACCTCAAATTTCATAAATGCTAGGGTAAGAAGCATTGGCGTCGCCACGAAGAGTATGTCCAAAAAGTCGCAATCATCTTTAGAGATAAAATCCTTCACTTGAAGTTGTGGAGAAAACATTACCCACTAAACTAGAAGGGGGCTCAATTGAAAGCTGGGGGCAATTGGAGCAAAAATTTATCAATCGCTTCTACAATACCCAAGGGATAGTATGATTGAACTCACAAATTCTCACCAATGAAAAAAAGAATCAATTATTGACTATATCAATCACTGGAGAAACTTAAGCCTCAATTGCAAAGATCGATTATCAGAGGCTTTAGCCATCAAATGTGCATTCAAGGTATACATTGGGGACTCTAATATATTCTGCAAGGAATTTAGCCCAAAATATTTGAAGAGTTAGCTACTCGAGCCCATGATATAAAGTTAAGCATGTTTGCTAGTGGAGTAGAAGGGCCACCAATTTAGAAGCCTCGTAAGCTTAAGGAAAAGCAAGAACTCTAGAAAGGGGGCAAACCTCTTACTAAGGCGCAAAGTAAAGAAACTATGGTGGTGAATGCAACACCCATTAAGTTTCGTACAAAGGCAAAAATCACAAAAGATGAAAAGAAGGATATCCCCTAAGAAAGAAAACAAAGAAAATTAACTTTAAAAGAAATGCATGCTAAGACATACCCATTCCTTGATTCTAATATCTTTGAAGTATTTGATAATTTGCTAAATGCAAATCTCATTAAATTATTGAAATGAAGCAACCTGAAGAAGCTGGAAAATTGATGACCTAAATTATTGTAAGTACCATCGGTTGGTGAGTCACCCAATCGATGACTGCTTTGTATTCAAAGATAAGGTGATGCAATTGACTTGACAAGGGAAAATCTCACTTGAGGAAGATAATGCTACCTCAAATCATGCTACTATCAAGATTGCAAAAGATGTACTTGGTGATCATAATAGTGACATTATGTGCTACATGATAAGTGAAGAAAAGATTTCCACTAGTGAAGCATGTTTATCTGATGAAGAAAAGCAAAATATATCTGAGAAATGCATAACTACAATAACTTTTGTTGATGAAGACTTGCTGCTTGGCTCCAAGCCCCATAATAGGCCACTATTTGTAATTAGCTATGCTTGTGAACAGAAAATAAATAGAATTTTGATTGATAAAGACTCTGCAATTAATATCTTTCCATTATGAGTGCTGAAAGGTTTAGGAATCTCCATAGATGAATTGACAAACAGTCGCCTGATGATCCAAGGGTTCAATTAATGAGGGCAAAAAACTTTTGGAATAATAAGGATAAAGTTATTAATGGATGATATGTTGTCAACAGCATTATTTCATGTCATAGATGCCAAGACATCATATGATATGCTTCTAGGCCAACCTTGGTTACATGAAAAAGGTATAGTTCCCTCTACTTGACACCAATGTTTCAAATATTGTCGAGAAGGTATGGTAAAGAAAGTGCTTAGAGATAGCAAACCTTTCATTGAAGTTGAATCACACTTAGCAAATGCGAAATACTACACTGAAAGTATGAAAACTGTCAAGGCTAAATATAAGAAGAATCTAAGAAACAAGATGATCTTGATAGAAGAAACACGGTTAAAGAGTTGACTCCAGTATACGGTAATAAAGATCACATAAAGAGAGAGTCACCTTTAGTAAGATCTGAATTGTTGAAAGAATTAATGTTTCCTCTAACCAAACTTGTTGTAAATAAGCCATCCCCTTAGCTACTAAAAGAGTTTATTCAGGCATCTCAAGAAGCCAAAAAGGAACATGGAGAATCTTTGTAGCTTCAAAATTAGAGCTGCTTTGATCCAAAAGCCTATAAACCTTTTGTCAAAGTTGGATATAATCCGCAAGAACATTCCATTTTAGGAAAACTTCCTCTTGAGGCTTCCGGCAAGCAAACGTATAGGCTTAATACTACACAAAAGATGTTGAAGAAAAAAGGTCATGGCATTTAAAGCTTCAAACGAGACTTAGATTTGTTCCCCAAAATCCTATTCGCATTGTGATTAGAAGAGCTAGCAATAATCATATAGTTGGAGAGGATATTTTCTCAACATATGATGTTTTTTATGAAAATGGGAAAAAAAAAGTCTCATGAATCTCAATTTTCAATAGACTTGGGAAACAGCAGCATAAAAGAACCTACAATCAGAGACCGCAAATGCCAAAGTTCTTGAAGTGGGTTAGCAAGTCGAAAAAGCTTAAGAGATCAATTTCTTCACGCATGAAACGATGCTCTATTTTGAATATATCATGTGGTAGGACCTTGAAGGTTAAACTACAAACTATTATTTTCACACGAACTTAATTAACAAAAATGGTGATAGAGAAAGTGTGGCCTCTTCATATCATGTTGTTGTTAGTAATAGTTGGCTAACTCATCAAAAGGCTATAGATCATCTTTCCAAGAAAATGTCCAAGCTTATTAGTAGTGGTTACATAACGAAAAAGGATGGCATCATGCAGATAGTCCATATACAAAGAAGTGATGGACAAACAAGGGTATGTGTGGAATTCAAGAAAATTGATCTTGTGGAAAAGGATATTAAGCTAGCATACCATATCACTTTGAGTGAAGAATTTTTGATTGAATGAGAAAATGCTGAAACTGCTCCTCCTAAGTTTGAGAAAGGTGTTAAGGCTATTGTAGATGAATTAAAAAAGATTAATTTAAGTGATGCCAATGATTCTTGGCCTATCTACATTAATGTTTTGTTGACTGTTGAGGAAGAAAAAGTATACATTAAGTTATTAAATGGATTCAAGGATGTATTTACATGGTCATACAAAGAGATGCTTGGGGTAAATTCAAAGGTGGCAATCCATCATTTATCAGTGAAGAAAGGAACTCGTCCAATCAAACAAGCTCAACAGTGGTTTTGTCCCGAATTGATTCCATTGATTGAAGTTGAGGTGAATACGCTCATTGTGGTTATGTTTATTTGAGAAGTCAAGTATCCAACATGAATCTCTAGCATTGTCCCAGTAAGAAAGAAAAATGGTCAAATTCGAGTTTGCGTTGACTTTAAGGACTTGAATAGTGCTTGTCCTATGGGTGATTTTTCATTGCCCATTGTAGAACTCATGATTGATGCTACCACAGGGCATAAAGTACTATCATTTATGGATAGATCATCTGGGTATAATCAAATACGCATGTCACCAAAAGATGAAGAGTTAACAGCATTTCATAGCCCCCAAAGGAATATATTGCTATAAAGTGATGCTGTTTGTATTAAAAAAATAATGGTGCCACCTATCAAAGAGCTATGCAGAAGATCTTTGTTTATACACTTCAAAAGAATATTGAATGTTATGTTGATGACATGGTTGTCAACTCCAAAAGGAAAAAAGATCACCTACAAGACTTAAGACAAGTTTTTGAGTGCTCAAGAAAATATCAACTCAAAATGAAACCATTAAAGTGTGCATTTGACATTACATCGGGGAAGTTTCTAGGATTCATTGGTCGTCATCGAAGTATAGAAACAAAGCAAGCAAAGATTGATGCAACTCTAAAAATGCCTGAACCTCGAGATATCCATGAACTTAAAAGTTTGCAAGGAAAGTTAGCTTATTTGCAAAGATTCATATCAAATTTAGTTGGTAGATGTCAACCATTCAGCCGTCTCAAGAAGAAGGGCATTCCATTTGAGTGGGATAAAGCTTGTAAAAATGCTTTTAAAATCATAAAATCTTATTTGATGAAACCTCCTGTGTTGGTCGCACAAGTACCTAGACGTCCATTGATTTTTTATATTGCTGCTCAAGAACATTCTATTAGAGCTTTATTGGCGCAGGAGAATGATGAAGGAAAGAAAAATGCCTTGTAGTACTTGAGCAAAATGATGATGCCAAATGAGTCGAAATATTTGCTAATTGAGAAAATATGTTTGGCTCTAATTTTTACAATTCAAAAGTTAAAGCATTACTTTGTCCTTCTTGTCTCAAAAGCAAACCCACTAAAATATGTCATGTCAAAACTTGTCCCCTCTAATAGACTCGCAAGATGGCACCTTTAGCTGCAATAATTTGAAATTATCTACGTTCCGTAGAAGGCAATAAAAGGACAAGTTTTGGCTAACTTCTTGGTTGATCACCCATCCCTACTGAGTGGGAGTTATTTGATGATCTATCTGATGAAGATGTCCTGGTGGTTGAAATTACACCTCCTTGGAAGATATACTTTGATGGAGCATCCCACAGAGAAGGAGCTGGTGCTGGAGTGGTATTTATCATATCTAATGATGAAGTATTACCATATTCCTCCACTTTAACTAAAAATTGTTCCAACAATGTTGCTTAATATCAAGCTCTTATTCTTGGGTTGAAAATGACGGTTGACATAAAATAATTGCATCTTAAATTCTATGAAGATTCTACGTTAGTGGTCAACCAGTTGTTTGGATCATATAAAGTCAAGAAGCCTGAATTACTCCCATACTTTAATTATGCAAAAAGGCTTATTGGATGGCTTCGGGATGTAGAAATTGAACATGTGCCAAGAAAGAAAAATAAGCAAGTTGATGCGTTATCTAAATTGGCCTATTCACTTGTTGTACCTAAAAATGAAGTGAAATTCCAATATGTAAAAGCTAGGTTGTCCCACCAAGGATGAAGATTGTGAAGAAGATGAAAGCCATGCTGTTCAAGTATTTGACATAGAGAAGGAAAATTGGTGCCAATAGTTCATGGACTACTTGAAGTATGAAAAGTTACCAGATGATCCACATCAAAGAGTCAATATCCGATGTCGTACGGTTCATTTTATCTATTACAAAAGTGCACTTTATAGGCAATCATTTGATGGAGTCTTTCTTCCATTGTTTAAGTGATGATGAAGCTATCCAAACCATGGAAAAAGCTCATTTTGGAGTTTGCAGCACTCACCAGTTGGGTCCAAAATTACATTTTCGGATAAAAAGAATGGGCTACTACTGGTCAACAATGATAAAAGATTGCATAGATTATGCTCAAAGATGTCAAGCTTGCCAATTTCATGCAAATTTCATTCACCAATCACCTGAGCCATTGTATCCAACTATTGCTTACTGGCCATTTGATGCTTAGGGGTTAGATATGGTTGGACCTATGACAAATTCATCTACTGGGCACTTGTATATTTTGGTTGTAACAAACTATTTCTCTAAGTGGGCTGAAGTAGTACCCCTCAAAGAAGTAAAGAAGAATAATATTGCTGACTTTATCTATATCAATATTATATATCACTATAGGTTCCTTGATACATAATCACCAATAATGGAAAGCCATTTAGTAATAGTTTGATAGATAAACTTTGTCAAAAGTTCAATTTTAAGCGAGGGAAGTCTTCCATGTATTATGTTACAGCTAATGATCTTGCCGAGGCATTCAATAAGACTTTGTGTAATTTGCTGAAGAAAGTAGTCTCAAAGTCAAAGAGAGATTGGCATGAAAAAATTGGAGAAGCTTTATGGGCATATCGAACTACTCATAGAACACCTACACAAGCAACTCCATATTCATTGGTTTATGGCGTTGAAGTTGTTTTACCCCTTAAGCAACAAATTCCTTCATTAAGAATGACCATACAAGAAGGATTGACTGAGGTAAAAAATACAAGCTTACATCTTAAAGAATTGGAGGCCCTTGATGAGAAAAGATTGGAAGCACAACAAAGACTTGAGTATTATCAAACTCGGCTCTACAGGGCATTTAACAAGAAAGTGCGATCACAATCTTTTCAGGTTGGGAATTTGGTGTTCGCTGTGAAAAGGCCATCATCACAACACATCAAACTAGAAATAAGTTCACATCAAAATAGGATGGTCCTTATGTTGTCAAAGAAGTTTATACAAATGGTGCATATAAGTTGGTTACTAAAAATGGATTAAGAATTGGCCCTATAAATAGGAAGTTCTCAAAATGCTACTATGCATAAAGTTGGGAGATTGCTTCTTGACGCACGAGCCTAAACTGCATGTTGCTCCTTAATGCACAAGCCTAAACTGCATATTGCTTCTAACCCACATGAGTATAAACTGTGAACGATATCCACTAGAGGTAGTACATGTGGCTAAATTGCTAACTTACTCCATCAAATGTAGTGCATGTGGATAAATTACTAACGTACCCCACTAAAAGTATTTTATATGTTTAAAATATCAATTACCCCACCTAGTTTAATGTGGTTAAGCAATGAAAACTCCAAGCCCGCATGAGTATAAACTATGGACAACATCCCCCTCCAAAATGTTGTTTTCTTTAAACTATGTTATAACTTGATTCCTTTATTGGGTACGTAGGCAGTTTAAATATTCTCTAAGTTCAATCATGAGTTTAATTTAAATTATATTTTCCTTTGTTAAAATAAAAAAGTTTAGTTATTAAATTTGATTTTTTTCTTTAAATTAAAAAAAATAATAGTTTAGTTGTTTTTATTAGTTTGAGTTAATAAGTTTGTTGTGTAAAAAAAAAGTTGTTTAGTTTTTCTATTAAGATTGAGTTTATTTTTAAAAAAAATAGTTTATTTATTTTTATTAGTTTGAGTTAATTAGTTTATTGAGTCAAGAAAAAAATTGTTTAGTTATTTTTATTAAGTTTGAGTTTATTTTTTAAGTTAAAAAAAAGTATTAATTGTTTGAGTTAATTAGTTTGTTGAGTCAAATAAAAAAATAGTTTAGTTGTTTTTATTAAAACTTTAGTTTTTCTTTTTAGTAGTTTAATTTTTTTTTTATTAAGTTTGAGTTTTTAGTTTGTTAAGTTTTTTTTTTTTAAAAAAAAAAGTAGTAGTTTTAGTTGTTTGAGTTAAAAAATAAATAAATAAATAATTGCAAGATAGAAAATTCTATTATGTAATCTCAACAAAAATAAATGAATAAATGCAACATAGTTTAAAACGAAAAAAAAAAAGGAGAAAATAGTTTTAAACAAATTTCAAGTAAAAGGACTCAAGTTCTTCAATTCTTCTTTAATGGCCTCCAAGTGTTCCGTTGAAGTTTACAAATTCTCAATTACTTTATTAATCAATGGAGGAGTATTCCTGATAGCAACAAGTTCCTCTTCAATCTCATGAATTTCAACTTGAGCGCTTTGAAGAAGTTGTTGTTGGCATTTTAATGATGAAGTCAAGTTCTTCTTGCATTCCTTCAATTTTTCAAGCTCCTTTCCAACACATTTAAGCTTTTCTTGGGTTGAGTGAATTTGATTCATCTCTTTGCTTTCTCTAATTTGAACATCGTGGAGACGATTTTTGGTCTCATCTATTTGTTGTACAAGAATTTCATTAGATGTTTTCTAAAAAGATACTGACTTTGCCTCATCATAAGCAACGACCTTGTCAAAAAGTACTTGCAATAATTCTTACACATTGAAAATGTCAAATTTGTTGAAAACTCTCATTGATTCAAGCACAAATTGAACACTATCTTTGATAAATGAGATAGAATCAAGTGGAGTATTTGCTATTCTCTTGCGAAGGCCATCCCACAATATTTCAATATACTCTTTTCTATGATTAAGTATAAATTTCTTAACTTCAAATACTGAGACTAGAGCACAAGGACACGGTTGTTTAGCTTTCATACTATGGAATGCCTCATTTTGCATGTTACATCAATTGGAGTACCCATGGTCAATGAATTAGTTTTCCTGATTAATCCTTGGCTACCTTGTGATGTTTTATCTTCATCAACATTAAAAATTTTATTTTTTAGCTGAATTGTTATATGATTCGAGTTAGCGAATGACCAAAAAAGGGCTTATTTAAAGAAGAAAAAAGAAGATGAAGAAAAGAAAATAACCTCTTTGGTAAAGTTCTCTGTTGGTGAATAATCACTTAGTTTTGGAGATTTGGAACCTTTTTTAAGCCTTTTTCAATGACAATCTGCATTACTACTGCTACTCATTTCTCAAGGATAAGGATTCCTTCTCTTTTCTTTTGGAGGCTCAATGTCTTTTAGGTTGGGATGATTTTGAATAGTTTGAACAAGTGGTTTGTCCCCTTTACCAACATCCTTGTCCCTAAGAAAAATTTTAATTGGCTTCAAATTGATCAATCTTGCAAAATTTTCCTCAAAGTAATCTCCATGAATTTTAGTCCACTACTTGTAAACATCCGAAGAGAATTTTATGCATTTGGGGGCAAACAAGGAAACCATGCTGTAGACATAGAATTATGCAAGTGCATAAGCACCAATAGTGATGTCTTTCATCCAAATAGGCTGTGCGAATTTTATGAGCAAGAATTCCAGGAACTTCTTGATAATATCCAAATTGACAACTGAAGCGATGAGGATTATAAGGTTCAATAATAAAGTAGTCGCCTTGTTGCAAAGAAAGGTCCAATAAAATATTTTTGCTCCAATTCTCTAGCCTTCCAATCATCAACATATGAAAGTTCTTTGTCTTTAGTAATCATGGTGCAAGTCTAGGAAATATAATCCTCTTTGTGAATTCTCTTGCAAGCCTCATGTGGATCATAATATTTTGGCACCTTCTTCGCTAGAATAAATCGCCATTTTTAGGCCACATATTCTTTGCCAAACTTGATAATGTGTCTTGAAGTAGTGCACTAACCAAGCATAGACAAAATGGATGGGAAAATAAAAATGGACATGACTTAACCTTGGGGAACCTGAAATTTTATTTAAACCATTGTAGATGCTGGCTAAAACTGGAATAGCAAAACTAACCTTTCTATCGATGGCCATGATGCATGCTATTTTAAAAATGATAGCGCATATGGAATTAACATTATTGGTAAGAAAAACAAATGAGCAAAGCCAACAAGCTAAATATGCCGCCAAATAGGTTTCCTCTCTCAAGTTTCTAGGAATCCCAAGTTCTAAAAATAATGTCTCTTCTGAAGTAGACCATTTTCCTGAACACCAAAATCACCAAGAGGATTATGAGTTGATTTGGGATGGACCATCTTTTTCTCCCTGTATGGTGGTGGTTGATGGTATTTTATGGCTTTTCAAGACCAATCCTTCACCCATTTTTCTATAGTAACTTAAGAAAATTAACCTCCATGGGCATTCTTTTGAAGCAAATGATAAGTTTGAAATAAATATTTGCAAAAATTAGGAATAAATTTACTTCCTATCCCATCAACGCCAGTAAGCTCCTTGACACAATGAATCACTTTATCATAAAAAAATCTTGTCATAGAGAGGCCTGCAAGGTTGTGCAAATCCCATAGCGATATAGACAATTCTCCAAATAAAGAAAAAAGAGTATTTGTATGTGAACACCATGCCTTGCAAAATGCTTCGATAATGTCAAATTTTCAATCATATGTAAATAATGAAGCATACAATGGATCATATACTTGTGCAGCAATCAACTTATGCTTGCATCGGCTAAAGATATCTTCAGTCTACTCCCAATATTCTTTGATGTAATGAAATTCTCCATCAAATTGAAGAGTTTCTCCTTATTAAGCTTTTCCCTCAATAATGTTGCAACCTAATGTTGGCAGGAGAATTGATTTGTTTAATTGTTGACGATGAATTAGTTTATTTGGAAGATAATGATGAGTTCCCCTTAAAGCCCACACCTTGGAAGTCTTGATCTCCCAAAATCACTCCTTAGTTTGAAGTGAGTTAGTCAGTCGTGGCCACTTTCCTGCATATTTTCCAATAAGGGGATTACAAGTAGCGAAAAGTGTGCCTTTCTCCATAGGTTGATTCTTGTCATCAAGGATAATGAAGTGTTGCACTCTGGCAGGGGAAGAAATATCTTTAAAGTAAATCATAGTGCAACCTGCCAAAACACAAGAAAAGTTAATCAAGTTGTTGAGAAAGAAAAGAAGAAGAAAAGATGTAATTCAAAGAAAATTAATACAAATAATGGTCATGTTCAATGATCATGTAAATTAATGGAGAATTAAGTTGATTGGGAACTAATAACAATGCTCCAATAATGGTGAACATTCACAGAGTTATTTTATCAAACATGAACAATGCATTAGCTAAGGGAGAAAGAATGAGAAAACTAAGATGTGATTATATCCGATAAATTAACAAAGCAAATGCCCAACAATCAAGAGCAAATTCTCAGCAATTAGCAAAGTAAATTCTTGATATGCATGTTGTAAGATTGTGGTCTCATGATCACGCTAATTTATAGGAACTCATTGCATGTAAAGTATTTGAGTAGGACTCAAATCCCACCGGGAGTTGGATTCTTGATCCATTCATTTATCATGTTTAAAAAAGAGGGGGAAGGGGGGAATAAAAGAAGAAGATGATGAAGAGAGTCTTGAAGGAACTCCAGCTGCTGTCGAAATAGAAAGCTGCTGGAAGTTTCTGAGATATCCGCTGCAATACTTTCGCAAAACTGATAGTTGCCAATTGTTTGGATCCCTTTGGAGTTGATGTTGCTTTACAATTTCAACACAAAAAATAAAAAATAAAAAATCCGACATTGCTTAGAAATGATAAACGGCGGCAGTTTTCTTGGTCGAAGGGTACATGTTTGCTGGTGGGTTTCTTGGCTACAAGAAATAATAAACTTATATGCATACAATCAATTCTTGAAGGAGTAAGGTCAAAGATTGAATTAGAATTTTCAAAATAGATTTGACGTAGCTATGGATGGAATTGTGAGATTTTTGAAAAAAAAAAAAAAAACAAAGAAAGATGAAGAACAGTGGAAATTTCAACCAAGGGAAAAACTTTGTTCTGCAGAAGACGAAAAAAGTGGAAACCAATATGCGGGACCCATTTGTTGATTTGGATTGGAACTCACGATTCCTTTGATTTGCAATTTGAGAAGTTGACTTGAACACTGAATTTGCAAAATCTTGATTCAGATTGCGTTTGTTCGATTAAAAAAGGAAAAGGGATTATATTTAATTATCAAGTGGGCCGCTGTTAAAAAAAAAAGAAAGAAAAGTATTTCTTGCTGCTGTGAGCTTTTCATGTGAAGAAGTGATGGGTTTTTCGTGTGAATCTTATTAGGAGCTTTTATTTGGCCCACATATGTCATTAAATATATATATATATATATATATATATGTTCTCAAATATTTCAAGTTTTATCTCATTTGAGATTAATTTGCACCCTTTTGTCAAGCTTTGAAACGGGGGCATTTGTAAATATATTAAATTTTTGACCAATTGATAATGACACATGTAAAATGATATATTAAATATTAATCTAAAAATTTTTTATTTAAATTTTAGAATATATTAAATTTAATTTCAAAAGATAAATAGTTAATTTTAATTAATAATTTAATATTTATTTTATACTCAAATCAAGCATTGATACATGTCAAAGATAGAGTGTTTACATTTATGGACCAATCAAATCAAAAATATTTGATATTGATATTGTCTTTTGATATTAGATATTATCAAATCAAATATATCTTATACTATTTCTTGATTTGATATTAACTTAATAAAGAAATAATTGTTGAAGGAATTTAAGTCAATCTAAAAGTTTTCTATTAAGTCCTTACATAAAGGGGTGATACTAGTTCATTTGACACAACATAAAATTTCAGTAGATGAAAGAAACTTTGATGGAATCCATCAATTCTCTCAAGTGAGTTCAAGGAGATCTATGACGTTTAAGGCATTCTTCACAGAACTCATATATTTTTGGCATTTGATCCGAAATCAAGGTACAAAGCCTTTGAATTGGCGTTATTCAAGGAGATTCACAATGTTCATGGTGTTATTCATGGAACTCATATTTTTGGTATTTGATTCAAGATCAAGGTGCAAAGCCCTCAAATTGGCGTTATTTTTATTCAAGGAGATCTACGGCGTTCAAGGTGTTCTTTGAGAAACTCATATATTTTTGGCATTTGATTCGAGATCAAGAGGTAAAGCCCTCGAATTGGCATTATTTTTATTCAAGGAGATCCACGTCATTCAAGGCGTTCTTTGTGAAATTCATATATTTTTGGCATTTAATTCAAAATCAAAGTGCAAAACCCTCGAATTGGCATTATTTTATTCAAATTAAATTTAAAGGAGATCCACACCATTTAAGGTGTTTTTTGCATAGCTCAATTCAAGATTATATTTAGAAGGAAAGAATTAGATGATTAGATTACAAATAGAATCTACAGTTGATTGATATATTTTAATTTTATTTTATTTGTATGATTTTTCTTGTTTTTAATTTTAATTTTTGCAAATAAGAAAATTTGTTGTTACATTGTCATCCTCTGATTGGTTGCCATTAGATTGAATCAAGATCAATCGAGGCTCAAGACTGAAAACGAATAATAAATTTGGGAATAAATCAATTTAGTGGAATCATGAAATTAAGAGATGATTAGTTAGGGTGGATGGCATAATTAGGATGTGCTCAATAGATCTTCAACTTACACATCTATTGAGGATATGATAGCCTGAGATGAAGAAGTGCTAGTTACTAATTTTGATATTCCTATCTCTTGATCCAACAGTTATAAGCAAGTAATGAGCAATTAGAACTCCATAAAATTATAATGAGGGATTGATTTAGAGAAGCACTCATTCACCTCGCATTGTTAGTGTTTGATTTTCTATTTCGTTATTCAATTATATTACAAACTTATATAGTGTAAGAGAGTGGAATGAAGGTGGATACAACGTTTCAGCTACCAAAACTTATACTAAAACTCGATCTATGCACTTGTAGGACCTTTTAACTTTAGAAGACTAATAAATAATATCACATTAGGTTAAAAGTTGCACAATCTCGAGCTACGTGATCATAATTATGCCTATATGTGATTATACATTTTTATGTGATGCTACTCAGAAGTGCAATGAAGTCCTTGTTGAAAAAAAACAAAGTGTTGGTTCGTCTTCTTAGGAATGTGAGCAAAGAAATCTGCTATTCTTGAAAGTTCTTTCACTCTAATAATTTTTGCGAATGATTTCATGTGCCTAATTTCTCTCTAAGACTTGGCATCTATAGATTTTAGTCTTAGTAGGCTTAGGCACATTAGTGGTTTTCTGCCTTTTTTCTTGGCTTGGCTTCCCGTTTGGGCTTTCTAGCCCAAGCACTCATTTAATTAATTTTAAGGTTCACTTTCTACTTTTAGTCAACTTATCAAATTACCCTTATGTTGCATCATCAAGCCTCTCTATTTTCAATAGGAAGTTCTTAATTTTACATTAAAAATATATTGTAAGTTTAATTTATTAAATTTTTTATATTAATTTGGGTAATTATTTTGAATTAAGAGTTTATGAATTCTCAACTGTTGTCCAGGTTGAAGTTGAGTAGGTCTCAAAGTCTTCAAGTCCTCTATGAGGTGCTCCATAAAAGTGGCCATGTTGGCATATAGAGAGTTGGCAAAAAGGAAAAAAGTTCGATCTTAATGTGAGAGAGGTCTCATTAGGAGTATTGAGATGAGTGCTCAAGGCAACATCTTCTATATTCTTTGGGCTCATCTTTTTATTTCTTTCTTCTTGACCCCTTTGTTTCTGCATTCTTTCACAATTTCTTTAGAGTTAGCGAGAATTTAGAGATTTAAGTCAAGCTAAAGGATGTCCAAGAACAAGTTTAGTCCTAAATTGAGTTTGAGAAAGAAATTTTCAAGTGATCAATAGAATGGCAGCGAAGAAAAAGCCAAGCTGATGGCTCCCTAGCTGGCCGGCCAATTGTTCGTGATAGTAGTGTGGATACTTAGAGCGCTAGCTCACACAATGCGCACAGCGCATCTACCATGGGCACCCACTAAGTGTTTGCCTTAAGTACTTGTGGGGCAACTTAGGCGTGCACTTGCGATGCATGCAAGGCTAGTTTGTGATTGCATGAGTTATCTTCTATATGGTGTTGCAACATATACCAATCATTTTCTTAATCTACAATCAATTCAGACCTTAGAAAATTTTGAAGAATATTATAGTAAAGGTGGAACTAGTGAGTCATCTTCTTCATCTTGCTTTGATTTTGAAGGCAAGAATTCTTCCAATGAGAAATTTGAAAGTATTCTTGCCAGAGACATTAACTTCTTAAAGGCGGTAGAAATTATGTGTTTACTTGAGTCAGAGGAGTTAGATATTCTGAGATATCAGATTTGCATTTCCAATGAATTCGAGCTTGTTCTTCCTTCTCATCATGCAACATCATGTCACCTCTTAGACGGTACTTCATGATCTTTAGTAGTTACTTAACTTACGATTTTCTTTTCCTCTTGGCCCTCTTTCACTAGATATAGTGTAAAGTTATAATTTATGTTTGAAGCAACTCGTGCTTAATTTTTTTGCATCTTTTGTGAGGTTTACACAACATCTCAGTGAGTTCTAATTATCAATATCCTTGAATAGCTATCACAATTTATTTGGGATACATAAGGTGTAGAATGAGCTATTTCTCCATTCATTCCCCAAACTAAATAGTAAATTTTTATGTAGGTTACCCTCATCAGGAGGTCCTTAAAAGGATACGTTTTTCTTTATTCGAGACAAAGGTTGGGACATTCCTCACATACGGAGTATTATTTCTTCTCTAATTCATCCCAATCAAGTCTATCGCAATCTTCATGTGAATTTAGCTAAAGTGAGGTTGTTTGATTCTCTTTTTGATGTCACTTACATTTTTTTGCTAGTACCTAGCATATTTTGCTTTTTGATTTGTGACTTTTATTTGCAGACATGCAAACTTCTTTTATTTTTTCATGCATTTTGACTTTTTTCTTCTCGTCCTTGATAAGAAAAAAGATTATTTTTTGCTAAGATTTATGCTTGGAGATTAGAGGGAAAAGCACTTGAGAGATGTATCCTGAAGCAGCATTGTAGGGAGACACTATTGAGTGGGCGTCGCTTGAGTCCCCAGGTCAATGGCCAAGTGAGGCACATGTCTTGCCAACACCAGCAACAAGCACACCTATTGCAAATGACAAAGTTAAAGAGTTATCTTCTGGTCTTGTGGGGAAGGGTACTTTGGATCTACTACTTTCAACAATCTATTTACCTTTTCCATGTTGACGAAGGCAAATGACACTTTTATTATTACTTGCAATGAAGTTGTGGGGTAGACTCCCCCTAGGATGTTGACAAAACTGCTTTTAGAGTTGGTTGCATACGAGGCATGGTGTGTAAGTATGATCAAGGAAAGTTTAAGTTACTCTTCTCTTCCTAGTTAGCCAAAATAACAACTAGTGATTTTGATCAAGAATTAGTTTTCTTCATTACTTTAATTTATTTATTTTCATTTGTTTCTCTTCTTTGTTTCTTCACAGTGATTTTTACTCTTGAGCATTTTTACATTTTCTAAATATAAGGTGAACCCTGGTTAAGCAGATGTCCTAATGATCAAAGCAAACTTTATCTATGGTGAAATATCTTAAGGAAGAGGGTGCCAAATCTACTAAACAGTAATGTGAGAAAAAAGAGTTGGGCAAGCTACTCAAGGAGCACAAGCCCTTGAAGATAAAGTATGCAAAGGAGGTGAAGAGTGGGTAGAAACTTATAGGCACCACTGCTAGAAGGATCCTCATACTTGTGAAGAAGCTATCAAAGAGTTCAAAAGTTCTAATGAGTTTTTTGAGGCATTCAAAGCCGAGGCAATGGTGATCTATGAGTAGACTATTTAGAGTTATCACTTTATTTTGAGTGATACCATGCGAAACCCTAAAAAGAATTTATTGATGACTGATCCCACCATCCTCGTTAACATTACTGTTAGAGAGTCTAAAAAGGGTTTGAAATTGGGGCATAGATTATAGAAAAGGAACTAGCATAAACAACTCTGTAAGAATCAAAATACTTAGTTCAGGATAGCAGTAGCACGTAGGATTTATGCCTACAAGTTTGTTTAGTACTTTCTAGTCAACTTGAGTAGTATCTTTGGCATAGTTTTCCTTTTTGTATTAATGTTCACTTTTAGAGGCCAAGTGTTGGCTAGAAACCTTTATGTCTTTCTCATTTAATTTCAATAAAATTTCTTCATTTTCATTTATTCTATGTCCATGTAAGCACTTAGCTAATTGTATGACTTATTAACTTTACATACTTGCACTCAAGAATTGAGGAACGGAAGGCATGAGACATCACCATTAAGTATTGGTAAGAAATGCATCATAAGTGCCTGTATGGAGCTTTAGACTTAGCCGCCTAAACGAGTTGCCAAAGTTAAGTGCATGTAAAGTGTCAAGCACCTACTACATGCCTAGTTGAGGCAGCTAATGGGCACCCAACTAGGTCACAAGTTGGATGTCCACCTTGGGCGCTCGTCGAATGCCTCTGCATGGAGCACCTTTCTTAGATATTTTTTCTTTTTTCTTAATTATCTCTTGTTTACACTGCTTTTTTGTCAAATTTGTTGATAGTATGATGCATTTGATGGCCACTTGAGGACTTAGAGAATTTAATAAATAAAGTATTATGGGTACTTTTGCACATTATAAATTTAAAGTGACGGTTTTAGTTGTGAGTGTAAGATTAAAGCCCTTTTTTGTGTTGGCATCAAAAAGCATTATGTAAAGTGGAGTCCTCTGAAGTAAGAAAAGTTAGTTTTGTGCTTCAAGATGGAAATAGTTTGAGTGTTAGCATAAAAATTAGTAGACTTCTTAATAAGTGCATGGTGACATATGAAGTTGTCAGACTTAGAGATTTTTCTTTGAATATTCATTAAGTGTTAAGACATTGCCACCCTCTTCTTCATGATGACTCAAGATGGGCTTCTTTTTCTTAATGGCATAAGTGCCTTCTAAAGTGCTCCTTAGTGAGTGTCTCTAGAGTAGTTACCACGTACTCTTAATGAACCTGATAGTAAGTTTTTTGAGAAGGTTCCATGTACTCCCATGGGAAACTGGTAGTAGGCTTCTTTAGAGGCTACCTTGTACTCTTGAGGGAAGCCGATAACAAATATTTTTAGATGGTACCTTGTACTCCAAAAGAGAGCCTATAGTAGGCTTTTTTAAAGGGTGCAACGTATTCCTAAGGAGACCTGATAGTGGGGTTTTTAGAGAGTATATCTCTCTCGAAGCATATAGTGGGATTATGTTGACGATCATGTACCCTATGGGGGCCTTTATATAGTAGGATTGCAACCGATGACTGCCGCACAATCTTCATGCTTCTTGAAAAGCCTTATAGTGGGATTATGTCCAGAAGTTGCTTTTTGAATACTCCTTATTGTTGGTTGTTGTGCAGAACAAATAATGCAAATAATTACGCAAGTGCATGTATCACAACAAGTAATAAAGTGATGAGAAAAGTGTAGATCCCACAAGAAACTAAATTATTTGCTACTAATTATTAATTTATCACACAATTTATTCAAACAAAAATCAATTATATAGGAATTAAAACTAAAGTAATGAAAGTAAGAAAAAATTATATTGATTAAGATTTCTATCAGGATATAGAAGCTTAGAATTATGATTTCATCAATCGAATAAGTTGATTACATATTTTTCTCTCTATGAAATTAATAACAGTTTATTAGTCTTGAGTCTTATGCAACTATGGAGTTATTTCAAATTATCTACAATTAAATCCCTAATTTATCCAATTCACCATATTCCTATGTGAATTAACTAAATTATGGATAAGGTTGTACCACTCTACTAACTCCCCTGGGCAAGTAAGTATATTCCTATCTTACTCAAAAATTAATTAATCTATCAATTTGAACAATTAATCCTAAGGTCTTCTATTGTCAATCAATCCCTAGATTATCTTTTCCAAGTCTCCTCTAAGGTTTAAAGATGCACTTGCCTATTAATCAAACAATCAAATAGAAAAAGCACACAATAAAAGAAATAACCATAAGTTCTAATTTCTTGAAAGAAAATCATGCATCAATTTATTCAAAAAAATCCATCATAATCCTAGAATAATGAATTAGTTCATGATTGAATTGTCAAACAAAACATGAATAAAATGGAACATCAATTTAAATCTAGAATTAAAAGTAAAATCAAAGAGAGAAAAAGAAATTCTATTCTTCGACGAATTAGATCTCCACTTTGCCCTCCTTCAAATCCCAAATTCTCATGATACTTCTAATCTCCAAAATAGCAAATCCAAATTTGTTATGTCTAAGTATCTAAAAGCCTATTTATAACTGATTAAAAAAGTCTTCTGATTAGATTAGGACTTAAATAAATAAAAAGACTCTTCTATCCATCCTTGATTAGATCATGAGACGCCATTGTATCAGCAATCCCACCTACTTGGCGTCAATTTGTACCCTTTTTGTAACTTCTCCACTTATATTCCTATAATTCCAAATTTTCATCAATTAGCAAGGAAATTATAATTTTTAAACAAGGAAATTATTTTTTAGTTCCTAAATATGATATCAAAATTAATACTAATAGAGACTTAACAAACACCCCCAAACTTAATATGTTGCTCTCCCTCAAGCAACGCAAAGAAAAGACTCAAAGACACTCAAAGAAGAACAAATCAATACTAAAATGTATGTAGAAAAACATCACTTCTTTTTACCACCCTCAGAACTACTTCAAAGCTATGCTCGAAGTCAACCACAATTGCGATCTTATTTCTCTATGCACAAATAAGTAGATACAATGTTCAAATGAATCTTCTGTGCATGTGTGAGATTGCTCTACATGTAGTTACTAACAATTCAGATTAATTTATGTACAAGTACAAGACTCTACTATAATACTCCATAGGTATGCTTTTCATCTCTATCTCCACTAATGTAGAATACACTTAATAAAGGATCGATTAGGACTTCTAGAGTTTGTAATGTAGGTTTAGTTAAAGATAGAAAAGATATGGATAATATTAACTTAGTACCCACAGCATTTGTTCATCATCACCTCTTAATACTCCCCTAAACTTATTGAATATACTTCTCAATTTCTTTCTCTGTCCCCCCCTCCACCTTTATTTTCCTGGTGATCATGCCACTATGCACATTTTCATACATGAGGCCTTATCTACACCCATTTTTTATTTTTTTTGGGGGAGGGGGGATGGGTGAAGAAAATCAAACTCATGGGCACTATATTATTTGTTCCTATCTTTATAAGGATTTCAAATAGATCTAACAAGTAATTGTTGGATTTATTTGGTGGGATCATGTGTTTAGGTTGACTGTTGAGTTAGTTGTCAATAAAAAATGATGCTTTAAAATAGGCTCAACAAGGTACCTTAGGAATTGCCTAAGTCATTTTCCTTATTTGAGTGTTTTCTAGGATTTCGCCTCAATAGGGAATCAAGCAAATTCTAGAGTTTAAAGTATTACCTATGTAACTCATGCATAAATGTCCTCTAAATTAAACCGATAACTAGAATTGAGAAAAAGAGTGCTCAAAAATAAGGGATGCCATCCTAGCGCATTGCTTCTACTCAAAGTGCACAATTTCATCATCACACAATTATAGTTTTCCATGAAAAAAAAAATTAAAGGAGCAATATCTTCATTGATTCGAGAAGATTAATTTATGTACATGCAAGACATTGACTCAATTACTGAACCCTAATCATAACCAAAATAATATAAAAGAAGAGAAAATAAAGGACTAAAAACTTATGTGCAAAGTCTCCCCAAACATGAGATGCACTTTGCCCTAAAAGTACTAATACTTTCATCACTGAGAAAGTAAGAGAATAAGAAGAAAATAAAAGACACTAATATGAAAAATGATTAAAAAATAAAAATAAAAACAAAAAAAGAAATAAAAGAAAAAGAAAAGGAAAAGAGTACACCCTCATCAATTGATGGTGTCATTATCCTTCTCGACCTCCTGGGGAGGAATTATAGTAGAAATGTAAAGATGTGGTACTAGTGAGAATTAACTCCAAATAAATTCACTCCTAATCATACCTAAGTAAAATCAAGAATTCCAATCACTAAATTGACATCCAAAAAATTTGATTCAATTGGCATCCAAATATCAACCAATTCATCTCAATAATCAATCAATTATTTATCAAATAATCTCAAATAAACAACAATTAAATTTAAATTATTCAATAAATAATCAAACTAATTCTGAACTCTCAAATCAATTAAATAGGCCTTCATAAATGAAAAAAATACCTAAGAATTGAAATCAATCTAAATAGTCTAAAGAGAGAGTAATGAAAATGGTAGTGTAAATGAGTTTGTTTGAGAAAAATAAAATGAATAAAAGAGTAGAGAAAAGGAAAAGAAATACAAAGAAAAGAAAAAGGAAGGGAAAAATGGAAGAGAGAGAGAGAGGGGGGTTGTTGCTGCCCACAATGTTTGACTTTCAATTTTGACTAGTTTTTTTAGGGAAATTTCATGCATTGGGGTGCATATTACATGCACCTCAGTGCACATGCTACTGTAACCATGCGTGAATGTTTGCATTATGCATTAGGGCATGAGTCTTGTGCGCCCAGGCACACCAGGAATTGTTCATGTATCATTTGTTTTAATTAAAAAAATTAATAATTAAAATGAAAAAAATACTAAAAAAAATAAAAATCAAAAGCAATTAAAAACTTGGGTTGCCTCCCAAAAAACACTTGATTTATAGTCTTCAGCATGACTTTTTGGGCTTCACTTGATGTTGGTTAGGGTGGTTGTGGATTGTTGATGATCAAATCACTTTCCCAGTAGTGTTTAATTCTTTTAATATTTGCCTTAAACTGTTTTCTTGAACCAATTTCTTCCAACTTCATCATTCCATGTGGAAGGATTTCAATTATATGAAATGACACCAACCATTGTGATTTTAGCTTTCCTAATAATCACTTAAAACGGGAGTTGTACAATAGTACTTGTTTACCTGGCTCTAATTGGTCTTTCAAAATTTTCCTGTCACTCCTATATTGAGCATGTCCTTGATATGACTTAGTTTGTTTATTTGTCACACTAACTGCAAAATACTTGTCAATGTCCTTAGGAAAATTAAATGCTTTAAACATATTAAAAGTTACCTTTTTCATCTTGGACCCTTATGGTTAATTCACTTTTTTGCACATCTATGATAGTCCTACCTATGGCCAAGAATGGTCACCGAAGGATGATTGGAACTTCAGTATCCTTCTCCATGTCCGACACAATAAAATCTGCAGGGAAAATAAATTTATCAACTTTTACCAATACATCTTCAATTATTCCCTTAGGATACTTGAATGTTCTATCTACAAGTTGCAAAGCTACACTAGTTGGCTTGATCCCTCCCAATCTAAGTCACTGGTAGGTGGAATATGGCATTAAATTTATGCCTGCTCCTAAATCACAAAGTGCCCTTCTAGAAAATTTAGTACCAATTTTGCATGGTATGGTGAAACTCCCAGGATCCTTGGGCATTGGAGATAACTTATTTTAGATGATTGCACTGCATTCCTCTATGAGAGCCACTGTTTCAAATTCACTTAAATGCCTTTTCTTAGATAAAATTACTTTCATGAATTTTACATAACTAGGCATTTGTTTTAAGGCTTCAGCAAATGGAATATTAATGTGGAGTTTCTTGAGAACCTCCAAAAATTGTTGAAATTACTTGCCTAACTTTTATTTCTTAAGCCTCTAAGGAAAAGGTAAAGGTGGTCTGATAGGATTAACTTCTTCAGTTTTCTACTTTTTGTCCTTTTCCTTCTCAACTGGTGATTTTTCTTCCAATTCCTCTGAAGGTGGAGAGACCTTTTGAAATTCTTCCAACTCTATACCATTACTCAAAGAAACAGCATTGCAATGTTCCTTGCCTTCTCGTTTAGGATTTATCTCAGTATCACTTGGCTAAATTCCTTGCTATCTCATACTCAATGCAGTGGCTAGCTAGCCCATTTGTGTTTCCAATATTCTGATTGAAGCTGATTGACTCTGAATTGCTGTTGACTAACTTTGAATTGCTGCTTTAGTTTTTGTCATGAATTGCATAAACATCTCTTCTAATAAAGGCTTCTTTTCTTGAGTTGGTGGCTTTATTTGTTGCAAGAAACCTTGTGGCAGTAGTTTATGAGCTGAACATTATTATACATATTTAAGTACATATTATTTTGGTTCCTATTGAAGTTCCCAACAAACTACATTGATTCCAAAATATTTTAACACTGATCACTTGAATGTACATCCCTGCAATTATTGCAAGTAAAAAATTGGTCTTCTATTGCTTGAACTTGTTGCGTTAACTTGGTTATTATACTTGCAAGCATGTCCATGTTCTTCGTTAAAGCTTCTAACTGTGCAGTCAAAGATATAGCAACATTTACCATATAAATTCCTATAGTTTTTTTTAGTTGAGTTAATCTCCCAGTTGGCCATTGATAACTATTTGCCACCATCTCATCAAATAACTCAAATACTTCCCCTATCTTTTTCCACATAAGTGTACCTCCTATAGCAACATCAACTATTCCTCTTGTTTGTGTAGTCAATCCATTGTAGAATGCCTGCACTTGAAGCCACTTTCTCAATCCACGATAAGGGCATTTTCTAAGCATCTCCCTATATCTTTCCTATGCCTCATAAAAGATTTCCTGATCAAATTGGACAAAGGAAGTGATTTCATTCCTTAAATTGACTATTCGTGATGGTGGAAAAAACTTAGCCAAGAATCTCTATGCTAGATCCTCCCAAGTGGCAATGGATCTTGATGGCAACGATGACAACCAACTCTTTGCTTTATTCTTTAGTGAAAATGGAAATAGCCTCAATTGGATTGCATCATCAGAAACTCCATTATATTTGGAGGTGTGACAAATCTCCAAAAAGTTAGCTAAATGAGCATTTAGATCTTCTATTGGAAAACCCCCAAACTGTATTAAATTATGTATCATCTGAATGATGGCTGGCTTAATCTCAAAGTTATTCGCCTCGACAATTGGTTTGGCGATTCCTGTGTGAAAGGCTTGAATCTACAGGATGACATAATCACCCAAACATCCATCTTTCTCTGCCATCCTCGTTTGCTTGAAATAAACAAAATAAATAAATAAATAAGTTTGAACTAAAACTTGGCACTTAAAATTAATATTAGCATAAACAAAATAATTATAGTTCCCTAGCAATGACACCAAAAACTTGTTGGTTGTTGTGCAGAACAAATAATGCAAACAGTTACACAAGTGCACGTGTTACAACAAGTAATAAAGTGATGAGAAAAATGTGGATCCCACGAGGAACTAAATTATTTGCTACTAATTACAAATTTTTCACTCGCTTGTTTTATTCAAATAAAAATCAATTATATAGGAATCAAAACTAAAGTAATGAAAGTAAGAAAGAAAATGTACTAATTAAGATTTCTACCAAGATATTGAAGCCTATAATTATGATTTCATCAATCGAATTAGATGATTACATATTTTTCTCCATATGAAATTAATAACAGGTTATTAGTCTTGAGTCATGCAATTACAGGGTTTTTCCAAATTACCCATAATCAAGTCCCTAATCTATTCAATTCGCTATATTCCTATGTGAATTAACTAAATTATGGATAAGGCTAGACCACTCAACTAACTCCCTAGGGCAAACAGGCATATTCCTATCCTACTTACAAATTAATTAATTCATAAATTTGAATAATTAATCCTAAGGTCTTCTATTGTCAATCAATCCCTAGATTCTCTTTTCCAAGACTCCTCTAAGGTTTAAAGATGCACTTGACTATAATCAAACAATCAAATAGAAAAAGCACACAATAGAAGAAATAACCTTAAGTGCTACTAATTTCATGGAAGAAAATTATGCATCAATTTATTCAAAAAAATCCATCATAATCCTAGAATAATGAATTAGTTCAGAATTAAATTGTCAAATAAAACATGAATAATACAGAACATCGTTTTGAATCCAGAATTAAAAGCAAAATCAAAGGGAGAAGAAAAAACTCTATTCCTAGATGAATCAGATCTCCACTTTGTCTTATTTTGAATCCCAAAATCTTGCGATACTTCTAATCTCCAAAGTAGTAAATCTAAATATGTTCTGGTTAAGTATCTGAAAAGCCTATTTATAACTAATTAAAAAAGTCTTTTGATTAGATTAGAACTTGAATAAATAAAAAGACTCTTCTGTCGATCCTTGATTGGATCATGAGGTGTCATCCTATCAGCAATCCTGCCAACTTGTGTCAATTTATACCCTTTTTGTAACTTCTCCACTTGTATTCCTACAATTCCAATTTTTTATCAATTATTAAGGTAATTATAATTTTTAAACAAGAAAATTATATATTAAGTTCTAAATGTGATATAAAAATTAATAATACTAGGGACTTAACACTTATAAATGCTGCAAAGTTCAATGTTATAGAAATGTCATAATAACATGAAAAACATGAGAAAGTTCCTATTCATTAAAGAAATATCAATAAGAAACTAGTGTCATTCCCTAATGGGTAGGCTTTATTCAAATTCCAAAGAAAGGAAACTAAAGATAGGAGTTCAAGCAAAAAGAAAAACAAAATAAACTACTTATCATCATGAGTTATTACTAGCAATGCGTTTCAATCATCACCAAGAGTATCCTATGGTGCACATGTTACACTAAGGCAAGCATCCAACAATAATTATTTGCCTTTATCTCCTCATTGTCCTCTTTGGGCGCTTGTTCAACTTGCCAGGGAGGTAGGAGACTTTATGCTTTTTAGGATACTGGCGTTACATTCTTTGGTTGCTCTTAAATCACCTACCACCTTTTTGATTGTACTCAATCTCAAAAAATTGATCTTCCAGTGGTACATAGAAATTGAGACTTGGAATAAGTTCAAGTTGAGCCTTCACAAGATCGTGTTGTATGCAAATGAAGTTTTCACCACTAGGAACCTTACAATCTTTGTTGCTCTCCTAGGGTGAGTGCCTAAGGAAAGAGGCAATAGTATTTCCTCAAGTGCTTCCATGGTATCTCACGTGAACCCTACCGGGAGTGTTGATATTTTATATTTGCATATTATCCACTCTAAGTTGGAAAAAGCATTGTGGAGTAAGATATCTACTGAACTACTACTATTTGCCAATATTTTTTTCACCTCAATATAGGCAAGGGACGTCAAGACTGCCAAGGCATCATTGTGCCTTCCTCTTTTGAGTTTTATATCTTTTTACCCAAAGGTAATATGAGGCATAGGTGGATGTACTCCAAATATCCGATGGATGTGGTCAACTACATGGGTATTTGCTTACATGGTCGCTTGTCCTAACACATTCCTTAGATTAGAGGTGTCTCCTCTAGGTGATCCTCTAGATATTACAAAAATAATTTATATTGTTAGGAGATTATCGGTGCCACACTGGTGTTGATGCTTCTTGGGATCTAGATAGCCACGATAGCCACTTGACTTCTACTTATAACTCTCTTTCTCCTCTCCAGGCAAAGTTTTCCTACAACTTTGCCATGTACTCTTTTAGGTATCTACTATGAATCAATTTCTCAATTTTGTCCCCCAAACAATAGCACTCCTCTATGGTGTGTCTACCTACTCGGTGGAAACGATACCATTTGTTTGGTCTAAACTTCTTAGAATCAAGCGAAGACTTCAAAGGTGACCGCTAAATAGGAATGCATTGCAATTCTATTGCCAAACATTTTATATGTGATACTATAAGGAGCATGCACATGGCGAGAATAAAAGGAGAGCTATATCTTCATTCTATTTCTCTCTTATTACTGCTACTCTCCTCATCGTGTGCCTTTCTCTTAGGATCTTTCTGAGGGATCACAGCCTCTTCTATGTGAATATACTTCTCAGCTATGCATGAGAAGCTCTTCCAACATGGTAGATGGCTTTCCAACAATTAACTCCCAAAATTTGAAATGCTTCAAGTTCTGTTAGATAATATAGAAAAGAAACTCCTGGTTGACATGTGTGATCTCATGGACAACTTGTACAAAGCAGTTGAGATAGGTCTCCAAAGATTCTCCATCTTGCTATTTGATGGTGAAAAAATAGGTTGCTATCTTAAGGTACTTGTAGTTAATGGAGAAGTTTTGAAGGAAACATTGTGCCATACTTCCCATCTAGTAATGGAACTTGCTAGCATTTAGTTGAACCACATCAATACAT
The DNA here is from genome assembly GCA_014898725.1 of Jacaranda copaia. Lineage (NCBI taxonomy): Eukaryota > Viridiplantae > Streptophyta > Magnoliopsida > Lamiales > Bignoniaceae > Jacaranda > Jacaranda copaia. The sequence goes on from JACGDI010005504.1 coordinate 1,001,046, forward strand.
GCTTCATGAAAATGGTACAAAGCATTCGCAGTATGCTACCTTGCCTAGGTCTTAGGTTATATAGCTTAATCCTTACTAGGAAGTTATCTTGATGCTCTTAAAGTTTGCAATAACATCAAACTTATGTAGCTAGGCTATCTTCATCCCATGGGAGAGTGTTTCCTTTAGGATCACTAGAGAGAAGGACTTATGCCTCAAGAAAGTAATAACTAATAAGTGGTACTAGCTCCCTATCCCTCCATATTGTTGTGGCACCGAAGAATGTGTCTAGACTCCCATATGCTCTGGTATGTGCCGAATGAGATATGCCCAAAGTGAAGAGTGAGTGCATCCTTAATGAGATAAGGGAGGGGGATCGATGTCACATCTATATTTAACTCTTCACTCAAATCTTTTTGGGGAGGATGAAGCACCCTACTCCTATAGGAGAACTATTGTGACTCTTGAGGACAACATTTCTCAGCATATTGGGCAATTACTTTTGTTGCGGCATGGATAATAACATTCTCCAATAGAGTTCTCCATGCTTTCTATGTGACAAGACAAATTCTCTAGAAAGAGAAGCCTGCTGTATAAGTGCCTCGTCGAGCACTAGTGTTAAGAGTAGGGTTTAGCATTAAACCAAGTGATGCTTTCTGCTAGTGACTCTCTGTATTTCTAATGCTAGGATTACTTGATTGCTAGGTTTGCTAGCTCTTGATCTCGTCTGCATCCTCAACATCCCTTCTTTTTCCTTTGAGTTTGCATAGGTATCACCAAAATGATGTTGCTCTTAAGTGGAGCGAGGAACTTTCTAGAACTCCACATTGATTCGTCTTCTCCAAATACTTGCAGAGAGATATGCTCATTTCAAGAGTTCTTTTACTGCAAGAACTTTTGCGAATGATCTTTTTGTGCCCCATTTCACTCTCGAACTTAATATTTATAAATTCTAATCTTGGTAGGCTTAGGCCCATTAGGGTTTTCTACCCTCTTTATGGGTTCGACTTGTCTTTTAGACTCTCTAGCTCATCTACTCAAATAATTTATTTTAAAGTTCATTTACTATTTTTAATCAATTTACCAAGTTGCCTTTATATTCAATCTTAGTCATATCAATATCTTACTATCTAAATTATTTTGTGATTTGGTAACTTATGACAGTTGAAGACCCAACATCAATTAATTCATGTTTAATTTTGAAAATATAAGTTATTTATAATGCCATTAATTTGTGAGTTGATAATTTAATATAACAATAAATTATGTACAAGGTCAGACTTTTTATGATGGTCCCCAAAGAAAATTAATTTTAATTTTTTTTGTATTTTAATATCTTATTAATATAAGTGAATAAAACCTAAGGCTATAAATTATTTGATCAATATGCTACAAAATGTAAGTGATGTAGGTTTAATATAATGTATACGTAACCCTGAGTTAATAATATCAATATATTAGTTTATTTATTGAATCTTAACATAACTAAATTACATAATATGAATATATAACTCTTCATGTATAATATAAAAGTAAATATTAAATTTTATAGCTAAAAAAATTTAAGACATGTTATATTATAATTAAACTTAATATGTGTGTGTGTGTGTGTGTGTGTGTGTGTGAATGTAAGTTCAAAATACCAATGAAAAATAACTATTAAATTTGATATAATATTTTCTAATGTTTATAAGCTATAATTATTGTAAATTTGTAATGGTTAATATAAATATAGTATGTTAAAATTTAATTGAATTATGTAAAAATAACTGACTATATACCTTTTAAATAAAATTAAAAGTATATAATTTCTAGACATATTATCATAAATTATTATAATTAAAATAATATTATAAGTGATTTAGTTTTAATATGAAATTAAGTGTTAGTTAAGTAAAACTTAATTAATTTATGATATATAATTTAATTATTTTTTTTAAAGTTTGATAAGTTATAATTATATAATTTATTAATTTAATCTTATAATTTATTAATTTAATCATATTTGCATAATTTCAATATTTTCGGTGCAGTTTGATTCCTACACTATTTGATTCATTTTGGTATAGCTCAATATGTGTACCACATAAGTCCCAATTTTGTCTCAATAAAAAATTTGGTATAATTTGATTTAAAGCTAATCAAAAAATTGATGAAACTTTCATATCTATTTTTTAAATGTTTTGTTCGACTGGTTGATCATGCTTCCCACGCCCAATCCTACTAGCTAGGCCAAGGGCTAGGCTAGCTACTTTTAAGTTGTAGTTGTTAATTCAAAAAGATAAAAAAAAATAATCCACTCTTTCAAAATTGACCACGAATTGAGTCAATCTTTGTTGAGCATCCCCTATGACAAAAAGGTGCTCAAAAGGCACATTTCCACAAAGTACATTTCAACCAATTAAACTATAAGCCCTTATGGATCGCTACAATCAATTTGCTCACTTAGGGAAGAGCGGATGGAAATCATTTGTCTCCGGTTAAGTAGGTGAGTGATCTATGAAAGGCTTTGACGCATTGGCTAAGAGCACCCTACCTACTAGGGCCCCTTTTTATTGGACAGTCGGTCTTTACCTATTTCCTAGTACCTGCTGATGACCCTTACTCGAATCATCCTTAGCTTTTTCAAGACCTGCGTATAAACTACTATATAAATGTAATCTTCAAGCCTAATTTTACCCTTGTCTTGTTGTACCTGTTATTGTTCAAACCAAAATAGAATTATACGCTTGTCAATAGCAACAAGAATATCTGCAATTGTGATTATATTTGGAGTGCTTTCAGAAAAATATTTTGAGAGAATTAATTATGGTAGTGGAGTGGTTCCACAACAAAGCAATAAGAACAAAAAAGAAATTATTTGAAAGCTTCAGCTATGATGATTCATAGGGATAATCAATGAATAAACTTATAATCACAATGTATACATCACTAACCCACTATTAAAAAGAAAAAGGTTACCAAAACAAAAAGAAAAAAAACATAATAAACCTTAACATGGAGAGTGAAATGAGCAAATGCTAATAACTATTACATCACTATTTATTCATAAACTTGAACCAATAACCAAAAAGTAGGGAAAAAATCAAAATTTACTCAAACTAAACCACTTACAATGCAGCTTTATGGTGCCTCAATTTTGGTTCTTTTCATAGTAAATACACCTACTATATTTAATACCACCCTTTGGAACCATCCTTGGCACCAAGGAACTACATTTCATAGTCCAAGCATTTTCTTACCAAATGACAGAGATACCATAGCTGTAAGACTGAATTTATTGAAAGATAAAGTATGAAAATGTTAATTTCCTACATTTTGTACTCTAGAAATACATTAAGGAAAAGTTTTACAAATGTACCAATTGATTTTAAATTTATGTAGTTTGTTTTGTCATAATACACAGCTATATTTAAGCTATACTTATGTATCTAAAACTCAATTTTCTATTTTTATAATTATTACTATTATTTTCTTTTGGTAAAATCCTAGATCTAAAGCAAGGTCAAAATGCCAAAGAATTGTTAAAAATGAACAATCCAAGAGCAACGAAAGTGTATATGAGACTGTGGTGTAAAAATCTATCAACAAGTAGATAGCAACATACTGGGAGCTACTACAATATGGTCAAAAAAGGTAGGATCCCAAAAAGTTAACAAAAATACAGAGTAGAATCCATAGTTTCCTTTTTATTACAATTGTTAAAGACCTTGTTAGTTGTACTTTAACAAAAACATAGTGTTTATTAAATCAATCTATGTGAAGCAAAAAATCTATAGCTGCCCTAAGTGAATAGACATTTATACTTTATTTTGGCTAAAAGTCATAAAGCCAAAATGTAAAGGTCATGTTCTAAATCTTTTTGGTGAAGTCAAGTCAAGCTATTAATTAAATCAGGGGATAACAAAATTTTTAGGGACAAAAATAACATCATGATAAAGTTATTTATTTTAGTAGAGAACATATATGTCAGTAGAGATCGTATCTACTAAAGAAAAGCTACTTTAACTCTAAACAATGCCTCAAGAAATTTAGTCTCTTTCTTTAGTCTTTATATCCATTCAAGATCTAAATAGGAAGCTTTCAAATGCTCCTTTCCAAGACTAAAGTTTGACATGTGCAGCTTCTTAAGCAATCCTAAAGCCATAAAAGAGCTTCTTCAACACTCTCCAATGCCTAATAGAAACAAAAATCTGGTGCCTCATTTCAACAATTTTTCTTCTAATTCTAGAACAATATAGCTCTTATGGACTAGTTCAATTTATGAATCAATATATTGTATACATCATGAAGCAATTACTCCCAAAATATAGAATGATAACTATCAAAAGCTATATTCCAGAGCTAGAGCATTTCATAATTTTTTAGATTCAAAAAATTAAAACAAATAAAATGTATAGAGGACTCAAATAGCAACTTAAAGGAATCTTCCATAATTAAAAAAAATAGAAGTTTCATAAATCTCCAAACCTAATGACTTGCCTTTTAGTGAAATTAGATGAGAAATTATGTTGCCGAGACAAAAAACTTAGTACCATAACCTGTAATAGGTGAGAAAATTAAACTAAAAATTGCAAACCTATGACCAAAAATTTGAGTGAAAAATTGTGCCCTGGTGTGTGTTTGCTAATAATGTGTGCTGGAGAGATAGAAAGAGCATGATTGTGTATGGCGGTGTGATTTGCTGGTGGTATGTGCAAGAGAGAGACAAAGAAAGTTGTAGGTGGGTGCAGTGTGCATAGCGGTGCATGTTTGATGGTGGCGTGTGTGAGAAAGAGATAAAAAAAGTTGCAGGTGTAGGGGTTTGTGAATACAGAGTGAACTATGGTAGGGGAGATGAAAACAAGGGATAACAAAATAGAAAAGAAGGATTTTTTTAATTTAGGAAAACAATTGGGAAAATTGTGAATGTGTTAGGAAATTAAAAAAAAAATATGATAAGAACAAACAAAAAATAGAAAGAAAAATAATTTAATTACTTATTGTTGTGAAAGCATAGGTAATAATTGAATATTGCGTACAATTTAACTATTAAGCATATGCAATTGAAAATTTTATTTGTTACAGTAGCAAATGCGTTAGTAAGCAAATAATGCATATGATTTACTCTCAAGCTTGGAGTTTTGTAAATTTTGTTGCCCATGCAATTTATAACATTGGGAAAAATTTATTCCTTATAGTTTAAAAAGAATAAGCAAAAATAGAGTGGCTAGAAGCACATTTTTTTGTAGTGATTGTACACTCGTTCAAGCACATTCAAGCAAGCAAAGCTGAGAGTTGTGGTTTGGTTTTTGGTCCCTGATCAAATCTGTCATTATGATATTGTGTAATAAATCTCAAAGCATGAATTTTGTTTCCCTGTTGAGCAGAAATTTTATATATATATATATATATTTACTGTTTGTTGGTCTACTAAAATTATTTTGGATGTATGGAATTTTTTTGTAATATTGTGTGTATGTAGAAATATCAATCTAATGAAATATGTTTGAGATTAGAAATGCAATTATGAAAATTAATAATGAGATTTGATAGTTTTAGGTTTATTTTAGAGAATAGTTAAAACGGTTGAGAATTAATGCATACATATTATTTTGCTAGTCATTACATGAAATTTAAATTATTTATCACTACAAGAAAATTACTTTTGGCAACTAAAATCTCAGCGAGAATCATAAACTAGTTTCTAAATATATACATTTAGTGTCCAAAAGTTATTTGGTTGTTAAAATTAAATTGCACAAATTCTTTTGCGGCTAACTAATATTTGGTACTTGTAAATTGTCACTATAATTTGATGGCTTTACCAAATAATATAGTGACCAAAGTTAGATCTTTTGGCAAGAATTTTCATGGTCACTAAAGATAAATATTAATTGTGGCCAAATTTGAAATAGTTGCTACAAGTCTTAGTTGATCATCCATTTTATTGGTATCTATGTAGCATATACTTATAGCAACCTATTTTTACATAGTTGTTAGAAGCCACTCAAAGCAACCTGTTAACCCTTTTAATAATTTACATTATTTTGATTATGACAAAATTACTCCTAGAAATATGAGTTGGAAAGCATGCACATATTTACATATTATCAGCTAGAATCAGTTTACGTGTTAGTAAGTTGGAATCTGTCATGCGCTGTAATTTACCTTCCATAAGTAAAAGATCTCCTATTGATTCCAATTTGATTTACATCTTTGTATCTTAGGAAAGAAATCATTTTGTGAAGAAATTATTGAATCATCCGTTGTGTTAGGAATGAATGTGTGATTATCGAAATTAACTTGTTTCCTTATTTAGTTCCAATGGATTCTTGCCTTAATGAGAGCTTATAGCCATTGTACTTATCCATATAAAAGAAATATTATGCAGCAATTAAATATGTGAATCACCAACTCGGGATAGAAATTTGTTAAGCATCTTGAAGAGTTGTGTGATACTCTCATACACATTTTGTGCTTCAGTGTTGCTAATTCCTTGCTCTACATATATTTTCGAGGGACCTTGTGGTGTAGAAGGTCAAGAAAAACTTACCTTTGATATACCTTAGGGAGACGAGGACAAGGCGGTTTGTGTCTTAAAAGATCTAGTAGTGAAGAGGGACGGGAGTTATACTTGCTCACAAGGGACCCCGTGAAGAGAAATCAGAGCTTGGTTGCTCTAAAGACCTCTAAGTGAAGAAACCAGTAGACTGATACTATCTGGAATCTTCTATAGTGCCCTTGGTTCCAGTCTGAAAAGAGAAACTAAAGCTTGTCATACGTAATGGCAGCAACCCTTACATAAGTCCACAGGGGTTGTGCAAGTGAATCTAACAGAATTTCTCTTGAGCCTGTTCACAAGCAGCTAGTTTACAGTGCTCTGGAATCTACCTTATCCCATTTAGGATTCTAGTGTAGCTCGTTGCGAAGAGCTAGTTTTTCACCCTGTCATGATGTTTGTGTTTCTTAAACTTTCCTTACTATCAAATTACTATTTCTATCTGTAAAAACATTCTTATACATTTATTAGTTTGGCAAGTTTGAAATCCTAAGTGAAAGCTTAGGTAGAGGATATAAGCATGCCGAACCTTTTTATACCAATATCTATTTACTTCTACTTTTACTGCTTTTCTTATCACTAGTCTGATTAGTATCTTAACTAGTACTTATAAATTCCAGTCAATATCTAAAACTATTTTTCTACAAAAGACTTAAAAAGTTTTTGATAGGCCAAAAAGTATTTTGACAAATAAATTTCCGCTACATTAAAATTTCTTAAGCCTAATTCACCCTTCTCTTAGGCATATAATCACTCACACAACCAACTTTACTAGGTTGCTAAATAATGCTTCATAGCAATTCAATGAACTTTGTTATTAATTATTTCAAAAAAAACTATCAAAAAACTATTTAAATTAAGTCAGAAAAGTTAAATTTCTTTAGAGCTAGATTGGATAAAAAGCTAATGAAGCAACATATCAAAAAAATTGAAATAATGATAGTTCAAATTTTAATTATTTTATTTCAATATTTTTAGCTAAATAAATAATATTTTTGTTTAAATTGCAATTTTTTAATTAAATTTGTTTTTATTTAAAGAAAATAATAATTCATCAAAATTCTTTTATTCAATTTATTTAGATATTAATTTGTCTTTATTTTAATTAAATTGGATATATGTTTAAAAAAATTCAACAATTGACTATACACATTTTGCTTGCATTCTCAAACATGCTTATGTGCTATCATTCTAAATAATAACATAAAGGAATGTTTTTACCGAATCATAAATAACTGTTGCAATGTTATTGCAAACATCAAAAGAGAATATATATATTTATGTATGTGTATATATATATCATGTGCTTATATACAACTTGTGAAGGAAATTGAATTGAAAAATTAACTTTCTACGAAGAGAAAAAGAATGTAAACTTAGAAATATTAACTTAATGAAATAGGAAACATGAAGCAACTTGCACATACAACAAAGAAAAATCCATAAGGAGGTCCACATCCATTCTCAATCTTCATTATCTACATTGAATGTAGCTTAAGCCATCCTACAACAAGTGCAGTAGTTTGCTACAAATAAAATGAAAAGAAGTTTACAGGTTTGATTATTCATTTGATTCAAGATTGGGGGAAGACCAAAAAAATATATATGGATGTGTTTCCATAAGAATATATTTACAGGACAATTGAGTGATCATAGTGCATGTGAATTTTTGAATTTTCATTTAAAATTCTCCACTGTTGGATCATTTACACCATAAACAAGATTTAAATTTGAACTAAGTGGAGAACCTAGAAAATGTAAAAGGAAACAAGAGCAATTTCAACAATTTTTGTAAAAAGATCCACAAGCATGGCAACAATACGAGAAGAATATAAAGTTAGGAACAAGAAAAATAGAAACAAAAGGAACTTATCACTATCCGACTAAAGCTAATAAGTGTTCTAATACTTCATATGAATGTTCAATGACTTGATTCATATTTTTTTCCCACCTCTTCAACTACGGAGAACCTTATTGTCAAGAAATATTCACAATACACTAAGAAAAAATAGGGGATATATAAAGTAGTTACAATAATCAAATATTAACTTCAAACTTAACAAAACAAATGCACTTTACAATGCGGCAAATACTTTCACAAAACAATATTATTCACTAAGACAAAAAAAATAAAAATAAAAAAATCATTATGGAGTTTGTTAGAAAAGAAATTTCAAGAAAGTACTTATTTGCAAAGTGAGTTCCTATGCACACCTCCCCTAAATTCTTACTTCACTTTGTTATCACCAGTTTGAACATAAAAATGATGGGAAATTAAGTGATGGGAAATTTTGTATTTCAAGGCCAAAAAAAACATCACGTTCTTGTAGATATATTAGGAGGGTAGAAAGGTAAGAATAGAGTAAAAGAAAACAAAATAAAATGAGTTCTCCAACAAAACAAAATTCATTAAGTTTTACAAAGTTGTCTTTCAATTTTATGAAACAGAACTGAGTTTAATTCTGTTAAGATAACTAAAATTAAGTTGTAATGAGGAAAAAAAAGAAAAGAAAAAGAAAAAGTTCTAATAAGAAGAAATGATCTTAGCTCTATTTAGCATAGTTTAATTTTAGTTTTGTTAAAGAGAAATTAACTTAACCTGCTTAACATCAATATATTCTTTTTGTTTGGTAAAATTCAATCCCAGTGTTTTGGATGTCAAACGCACATCAATTGTAAGAGCTTTTAGAATGTTTCTAAACAAACAAAAAACAACAATAAAGTTGGAAAGATAATCAACCAAATCAATAGTCAAATTTCAATGACATGAAAAGGACACATGAAGCAAATATCAGCATTCAACTACTCATGTATCGTTGACTATTGACTTTCAAAGAAACCTAACTTAATGACAACCCCTTCTTCACATTCATTCTGGTTGGAATTAAACTAGAAAATTGATTTCCTATTAAGTTTTCGCATTAGAGAGGACTAACATTACCCCTGCCAATCTGATTAAGTTGTTGCATTAGAGAGGACTAACATTACTTCTACCAAGCCAATTAAACTCAGTAACGACTATGCTCTCAAAATTTAGCTACTTACAAAACTTTCAAGGATGGTAGAATAGCTAGAAAATTAGATGGAGGTCTTGTTAATATTTGATATGTCCAAGTAACATATTGATTAAAACACAATGAAAGCACTACTTTAAATTAATATACGCTATGAGGGAGGATATCTATGTACAACAGATTAGCTATAGAAAGGGACATGTTCCAACTCAATCTAATGGAAGACAAATCCTAGAATGAATGAATGAATGAAAAAATGTCATTAAGAACTTGATTCTTGTAAATTCATGTTAATGGACATTAAAAGTAGGGAAAGTACTAATCTAAAAGTACTTCCAAGTAATTGACTATGGGGGCATTTTCCCATTATCGCTGCATTTGAGACTTTCCTAGTGATAATCTTTAGGGAAACCTAGGTCTTGTTGCCAATTTCTATTCACTCCATAAAATGCTTGATACTAGCAATAGCAATAACTATGATATGGTCAAGAGGGAAAGGCAGTACAAAACAAATAAATCATAGAAACTTCTATAATGAATGTGAGGCTCTACTTCATGAGGATAAATCATTAACACAATATGGGAAAAAGGATAAACCTTGACAGAACTTCTAGCAATACAAGCATTCATTGAGATTTAGAATCATTGCACGTTGCAAGATAACTTGTTTTCATTTTTTTTGCACATAAGCAATACCCTTTAGAGGAATAATTTAGAAAGAAATAAGCAATAGAAGGATATGATCTAAAATACTAAAATGCTAAACTATTGATTGTTATTGGTGGCATCTAGTAGATAACTCCAATGCTAATATGATATGAATGAAAATTAGACAGCACAAAGATAATATATTGTTATATGAAGTGATTCCTATAGTGAGAAAAAATAGTCTATTTATATTAATTTGTGAGGAATACCTCCAAGAATGTGTCTCTAAGAGGAGGTTAACCAAACTATTCTTTAAGAAGTCAATGGTGTCAGGAGAATTTGGTTCTTAAAGAGGCATACAAGATACTATAAAGAGAACCAAATGCAAATTTACTAAATTAAGAAAAGGTCATCAAGTTGCAATGAATTCTAAAAGTGATGAAAAACTAAAGCTAACTCTAACAGAGCATATCAATTATTATCCTTGAAATAAGCCTCGTAAGTTATATAACTGAAGAAGAGACAACAAACATTTGAAATTATATTGCTTGCATTAAGACTATTTCTACTGAGCAGAATAAAATAAAGAAAGAAAAGAAAAGACTACGAGAATAAATAGTAGCTTAATGATAAGTTGATATTATAAATATACAAGCGTCCATTTCACATTTAGACTTGTCTATGGTGCCTAAGGATAAGCCAATATATTTGCATCATTCGAAGTTTCACCAATTTTTGGGCTATCACATAGACTTAAATGTTCTGCTTAATGTGACTCCCCCTCACCATCACTAGTTAGCTAAAACAGATAACAAGTTGTCTATATACTAAAATATGGAACTAAAAGCCATCAATGTAACTAATAATAATATTTACCATAGCACCCATAATTTTCGGCAAAAAATAATTCAAATGTCTAGTACCTAGTAAGGTGAGTTTGGTGCCACCCAAGTCTAAAAGAAAATTGTATAAAATTGTGAGTCTACTAGGAGCAGAAGCAGCTAAAGATCTACAATAGTCCGAAAGCAAAGTAGTTTTTGAAGTCCATAAATGGCACTGCTCATAGGGCATAAAATGTAATGCTACATAGGACACATTTTGAAGTATGCTATCTCTATTCCCATTTGGATCATCAAGAATAAAATAGAAAAAGAAAAACCACATATTGGTATTCTTGAAGTTCTTAATGAACAACTTCAAAACTGATGGTTTAAACCTTACTTACAACATCATGGAGCACCTTCATGCTTCAGTAGCTTTTTCAATGAATAATAGATCCCTAGAGAATGAAAGCCTAGTGTCTACTCTAGAGATTATCAATAAATCCCTAGCTTCATCACATAACCAATCATCGGCAATGAATTGGCATGCTACAAGTATACATTTCTAAATTTATAATTGTAGAAAGTCATAATAATTAAAAGAGACTTGAAAACAACATATTACACACAAAGAAATGAAGCCTAAAATATCATATTTGGAATACATAGAATTTTTCAAAAAGATAGAAATATAGCATACTTAAGACCAACCGGGCATCTTTACAACTGGATCCCCCCTTTAGATAATTAATAGTTCTACTTAGGAAAATAAAATTCAAGGGTAGATAAGATTGTATACATTGAAAGAAGACTGAACAGGAGGAAAGCGAGAGGAGAGAGAAGGGGAAAACGAGTTGGGTAGCACTCATAATGAAAGAGAATCATGGGAAGTTTTTTTGGGCAGAAAAGCAAAGAAAGGAGAAGCAAATCGGAATTCCTCATAATTTCGGTCAAAAGCAAAAAAGAATTACCACCAAAAATAGGTTGCTTTTTTCTTCCTACTTTTTCTTTGCATAAGGCATATTAAATGAAATTTTTATTTTAAAAAAGTTTTGTAATTTTTTTAAAATCTAGCTAATCTTTTAGGGCAATATTTTGATGAACAAAGTTTTTGATTGAATTTTTTCGCAATTTTTGTCCCTATTATGTTTAGTCTAATTTTTATCAATGATATTTTAAGTAAAATAAATTAAATCTTTAGTATAACATGATTTCGAGATACTTTTAGTTTGTTGTAGTATAGATCATTTTAATTTTTAAAATTGAATGAACTAAATAAGAAGTTTAAATTTGTGAAAGTTTTCGCCACAACTAAATTATCAACATAGCTGAAAAAATTTATTTTCAAAATTAAATGTTAATAAATAAATAAAAATAACCAAGAAGTTCAAAAATAATTCCATCCAAGAAATTGGAAAAAGCTACTGATAGGAACTTTTGGAATGAAAAGCTATGAAATATTTTATCAAAAAAATTAGTTTCATGTATTTTTTAGATATAAAAACTTATTTTAAGAGATTTTTAGTAATTTTTCCTATTAATAATCAACAAGGGAATTCACTTTATGCTATATGTCATAATGCTCTTTCACGGATTTTTTTTTTT
>JACGDI010005504.1:1013663-1039340 GCA_014898725.1 Jacaranda copaia
TTTTTTTTTTGAGTGAAAAACCTCATTTAGGCCATTGTGCACATGAGTTTACAGGATTCATTCTGAACTAAAAAAATTAAAGTAAACATATTTTGAATTGCTTATTATGTCCCAGTATTCCACTGTGTTGTCACATCTTTCCTCAACTATACTTTTACCAAGCAAAAGAAAAGTGTCATGCACTTTATTTAAAGTAAAATTATAAGTAGAGCCAAAAACTTTTAATCAATCTAAGCCAATTCATAACTCACAAAGTCAATTTAATAATTCTAAATACTGGAGTTTAAGCTCATTCCAAATGGATCTAAGCTTTGGCTAAAGATTATCACTTCAATTTATATTAAAGTTGAGACAAACTTGGCTAATGCCTAAACTTAACGTAAAAAATTTACTATAGTATAAACTAATAAAAGGTATTAATATGTAAAACAGAAAAAGTTAAAAAAGTATCAGAGCTTCATACTTACATTAGAATGAGGTTAAAATGAAACTAATTTATTGAAAAACTACAAAAAGAACTCGTCTCATTTACAAGTTTAATTTTGCTAAGTAATAGAAAGTTACGATCCTAAACTTTTTAACTTATTTAAGATCACAAGTCTTTTAAGGAATTCTTTTTAGAGTACATCTTCAATTTAAATGATACATTAAATTTATATTCCACGTAATCTTGAATGAATTATTAGTTTTGTACTTTTTGAATTATTTGAAAACTTTTAATTGTTTGATTTTATATCTAAGGTTTATTTTTATTGACCATAAAAGAAATAAAAAAAGTCACTCATTTTAGACTCGATATTTAGTATTTCTAAATCAAGTTTCATCAATTGAAGGAACTTAACTCTTAAAAAAAGCTCGTAGTGTGAAATCAAACTTAGACTTTCAAACTGGCCAGCACATTATCGTAAATTGCAGGCTTATATATGGAATAGAACTCAATCTAAATTTTTTTGACTTTTGGAGGTTGGCAATTTTTTTAGTTTCATCTAATGACATTAAAAATAAAAATATATTAGTCATCAACAGGTAATATCTTGATTTAAAATTGGATACCTATTAATGTACTTTACTAGTCAATTTGACTATCGTTGTGACTCACTGAGTCTAGTTAATTTTATAAAACTATATTTTCATAATAAATAATTTTTCTTTTAATTTAAGTAAAAGTAGCGCTATTCACAACTTTGTTTGCAATTAAATTAGAATTGAAAGATCAATTTGTAGTAGAATCAAATAAAATATTTGCATTCAGCTTGGTTTAACTCTTATTATCTTTTATGTCTAATTACATATTATTTACGTATAGTAGACGTATTAATGAAACAAATGTAAGCATGGTTTACAAATTAATTTTATATTAATACTATTTTTATTCTTTAAACAATTTAGTAGACTGAATTGTTGAACCAAAAATCTAGAAAAAAATCTATTGATAAAAAAAGAAAATCTATTAATAGATTTAGATCTATATTTACTATGAGATATTTGATTCTCAATTCAATTTTATCAAATGAATAAAAGTGTGTGATTTTATATTTTTTAGTATTTAATTCAAAAGAAAAGTTTAAAAATATTGACGTGTTGAAAAACTTACCGTGTTGGAGAGATTAAGAAAAGAATGTGGGTCCTCAAAATTTTCTCCCTCCTAATTTTTATTTCTATTTTATTTTTGTTTAATTCATTTTTTTTAATTTAAAAATGATATAAGTCTAATTGTTGTTGATTTTATCATATAATTTAATTTATCTTTATTTTGATTAAATTTAATTGACTTTATTTTTTGTCAAATGACTATAAATAGTACTATAAATTTTCCTTTTCCTGATTGAGGTTGAGTTATATATTGGGATTTGATTTTTAGGTAGTATAAACAAAGTTGTAAAATATGTGTTAATAATGTTTTCTTTATTGGGAAGAGGTAAAAAAATTTAATAAGTTATTTATATTTAAAATTTAATGTTTTTAATATATATGAATATCTTTTATTCATAAAGTAACTTTTACTAATAAAATATATTTTGTGTAGAACTAATATATTTTAATAAAATAATTCTAATTGAGAGAAGTTCTTTTCCCAAACAGTTTCACAATAAAAATCAAGAGGAGAATTGGGAGCGGAGAGAGTTTGCAGTGAAGGTGCCCTACTGTCTTGGCTAATTGTCCGCCGCTCAATACCCATTTTTGACTTCTCTTTGTTCGCTCTCTTGATACCATGTGATGCTTATATTGTTCAATACATCTTCATAATTTACAGGTTCAACTATAATATATAGTTTTTTTTAATGCTTTAACTTTTCTAGGTTGGATTTGCTGAGCTACTTGTGAATTGAATCCCTAAACTTGGCTTTGTTATTGTAAAGTCCATATATATATTCTTGTCAAAAAAGGCTTCCTGGCGAGAATGGGATTCCCCGAAGAGGAAATTAATTAATGTGGTTATCGTACACCAAAACTCGTATTCCAGTGGTAAGGGACAGGCGAAGCCGGAAGATTTTTGGTTTTTCTCTTAGGCAGTGGCCACGAAACGCGGCAGTGATGCTAATATTAAGTATGGGTGATATGCCAGTTCTCGGGATGAAATTTGTGATATTATAGCTTATGGATTTGGGAAAGAAACTTTGAGAAGGGTGCGTCCAATGTGATTGGACTCTATTTTTCTCTGTAAATATTTTTATTGATGGGTAACTTAAAACTCTTTCTTGTCCTCATTTTTTGCTACCTACTTTCTTCCACAATTGCAAATACTTCATGAGATCGAATGCAACATTTGGTGTTATTTTGGTGTTTGTATAAGATCCAATGCACGTATTTTGCAGTAAATTTTACATTATTGAATGATTGTGTTTGAACTATATGAGAATGTCTTTAAGAAGTGGCTTCTGTACCTCATACAAATTAAAGAAAGCATTCAATTTGAAAGGGATACTAGTCTTCGGATTCTAGAAGAGTCATATTATTCTCTTACAACCTTGTTGAGGTTTGGCAGTGCATTGAGGGCAAAGAAAGATGAAAATAGAGTGAGGCACTGTTGCTACGTCTGGTAATCTTGGGCAACTCATAAACGATTTGTGATGGATCCTTAAACCCTAAATAGTTCCAGCCAAGTGCCTCTAATTTTGACTCTGAATTGACAACCCTTTGACTACAAGAAAATACGCAATTTGGAGTGCTTACATTAATTCCCGTATCTTCTTGAATAACAGGTTCAGGGATGTCGAATTTCTACAAGGAAACAGAATTTGCCAAGAATGAATTTCCTTGTGCTATTGAATGTGTTGTCCGGGTTTTTGTATCCTTCAAAAATGGGTTTGATTTTTTACTTAAAATGATTTTCGGGTAAAAATTTTAAGCCATTCTGAATCATCTTTATTATGGCAGCATAGATTAAAGCGACCACGTTGAGGTTTGCATGGGACATTCGGGAATCTATTTCTATAAGCAATATATTTTCCGATCTTCTGATCTTTCGACATTCACTCGAATAGGAAAAAGTATGCCAACTCTAAGGATTCATGAAACTAATTAGTTTTTATTTCAAATTGATGTCAATGGTGGGAATGTCACTAATCTTGCTTTCTCTCACCAAACAACAAATTGTGCATCAGAACATGTGGAGAGAACAAGATAATTAAGGTCTACATTTCGTAGAAAATTTATGGCATTTCAAGTATTTGAGGCTATTTGCAGAAATTCTAAATGTTTTATATATAGGTGGGATACTGCCGCTAATGATGAGTATACTTCTAAAAGGTCACGAAGCACCTTTACTTTGTGAGAAAGCAGGTCTTATATACTACAGGCATTTCCAAAGACTATTCCGTTGTTAATCTTCAAGAATTGTGGGGAACAATTGAACGAAGGTTTTAGCATCACCCTATAACTTTTAAGTATGGTCATAGTCCTTTTCAATTTTCCTAGTGTGTCAAAATCCATGCTTAAAATATCATATCCATGTCCATTAAACTTGATGAAAGGTTTCATCTTAAAATGATAACTTTTTATATTGACGTTGCTTACATCACTTACACATGGGATTTTAATGCATTTATTAAGTGGAAGCTTGCTGGGAGGGGCTGGAAAATGGAATGTTTTATTATCTTCACTATATCTCATCCATCCTCAAGTTCCTGATGATTCATGCTTACATTGATAATTTGGTTGCTTGTATTTTAGGATAATAATTCCCTTTTTTTTTCCCTTATATATTATTTTTTAACCATAACGAAATGCATTTCTTTACACCTTTTAGCTATAGTTAATGGAAAAATCAAGGCGTGGTTATCTGATTCGATGGGCTCTATAGTAGATTATGATGCTGCTACTGTGGCCTACAATGTTGATGGGACCAAGTATAATAGTTTTTGTAACTTTATGTCCAGTTTTTGGGCTTTCTTCTGCTTTTCTTAACATGTTCTACCCCACCTTAGCCAATGATAGGTTGTTCTCATTTGGTACAAGCGGAAAAAGTGAATCATTCATTATGGAGTGGGAGAGAATGAAGGAAATGCGAAGATTACACATCTTGGGCTTGGAAATGACCATCCACATTATTCTCCGTTATATGTACAAAAAGTTGCTCGTGATGTTATTATTACTAAATTTTGTATACACTTGTATTCATTTTATAGATATTTGCTCATTAGATTGGATGTTGGAATCATTTATATATCGTAATATTCATATTAGCAACTAATTCCATTTGTTTTTGTAATCATTATTTGGTCACTAGTATATGTATATATTAGCAACTAGCAGAAACAATTCGACAATAGTGGAACATTTGGTTGCCCAGATTTACATAGTAGCAACCAATTGAAATTATTTCAACAAGTATTATTTAATTTCTAATATATACATATATATATATATATATATATATATTTATGTATTAGCGACTAGAAAGTTACTTTTTGGCCATTAGAATCATACAAAATAACGTAAATCTTGTAGCAATGTTATAATTGTTGCAACTAAGTATTTTGTTGCCAAAAAAATTCTTTAGCAATAATGTTTTTTTTTTGGCTATATTATTGTTAAAAACATGTCAAATAAAGCAACTATTGCAACTATTAACTTGATTGCTAAGGAGCAATCATTTACCAACCGTAATAGAGTGGTCACTCTATGATTAGTTATAGCAACCATGCCAATGTTACAGCAACTACAAACTCTTATATTAGCGTGTGAAAAATTCGTCGCTTATTATTCCATTTTTAGTGACCATTATTTGTCAACTGTTAAAAATACATTTTTAATACCTAGTTTTATAGGTTGTCACTGAGCACTTTTGGTAGCTACTCTGTTCTGACCACACATGACCAACCTTAATTTAGTCACTATAAATTTTAGTGACCATTTTCTTGTTTTTAGCAATCATCAATAATGATCACTAAAAATTTTTCTTGTAGTGATATTATTTTTACTATCTATATTTATAATTGCACAAAATTGTGATTCAAAATGCAAAGGAATTAGCCGCCTCCATGTTGGTGCAAAGTATGACCAATGTCCATAATTCATGGAGAGCAACACACTCATAATTTCAAAAGGTATTTGTGCAAGTGTTTGCAGAAAATTGATCATTAAAAGTCTTTTTTGTGGTGTGATGAATTTCATGCACATGAACCTCCATATATATACCCCTATTTTTTTTATAAAAAGTGGTGGAATCATTGGCCATGATTAACCTAATGTTGTCAAAGTAACACTCCACATTCAAAAGGTAATTCATACAACTATGAATGCCACACCCCCATTTTGTTTGGGCACACAAAGTAGTGATCATACATCAGCTTGCATTAAGAAAAAAGTGGTCAAATTTTTGGTGGTTCATTGTCGATAAGCTAAATTTTTAAATTTTGATTTGGGAGAGATGGGTTGTAGTGATGTTGATAACATCTAAAATCCAAAATCTAAAATCGAGATCCAACCCCATTAGCTCAATTGTATGTTGTTGTGTCAATTGTGTTACAGCCATAATTAGTGTAATGTTTATCTTTGTACTTGTACTTATTATTAGCAAATTGATTTAGGATATTTTAATCATATCGTAATATTTGTTATTCACATTTTCTTTTATTGTCTAAACTAAATTATCTTTATATTGGATTTATATTGTAGAGATAATATTTGGGGCAATCTAATACTGATATATTGTGGTCAAAACATGAGCAATGCTGTCAAAAATGTTATATCTGTAACACAAGCTGTAACACCCCTAGAATTTTCTCGATTATATTTATAATATATGTCTTGTCATTATTTAAAAATTTTATAAATTTTATATTATTAATTATTTTAAGAAGTTTTGTGGTTAAAATTATAATTTTTATAGACTTGATTGTGCAAAATTTTGGATAGCTTGGGGCTTGCATGAGAAACCCTAAATCAACTAGGGTCTAATCATAATTTCTCCTAAATTCTTGGGCTTGATTGTATAACTTAAAATTTTTAGGGACCAAATCACAAAAATGAAAAAATGAATTTTACAAAACGGGTAACAGCTTTCTTCATCCCTATTTTTCTTTCTTTTCTACACATTTCTTCCTTCTTTTTCTATCCACCAGCATCCTCCCCTCCAATACCTGCGAGCTCCTCCGACAACTTTCTTCACAAACCAAACCGACCAACTTATTCTCCTCCTCACCAACTCCATGGTGACCCCACCATGCACGGCTGGCGACCATCGAAAAGGCATAACGGGGACAATCGAGAAGGCAAGTTCACGGCGACCCATCAAGGTCTCAACTTTATTAGAGTTAAACGGCAACTTTGAGGGGTGTATTAGGTTGCACTCGGTGAGGAGAATCTCACAGAAGCTTTGCATGGTGGAGATACATAGCGGCAATGGCAAAAATCGACGGCTGAGCTAAGATGATTTTGACACTTTGAGATAGCGTTTTACCCATTTTTTGGTGGAGAAACAAAAAATCAAGGGTACTATTGGAAAGCTCTCAACGAGAGGCATCTATTGGTGGTGACTTTAAATTTTTCGATGGCGGCGAAGACATAATGTCTTCTCCTTGACTTGACAGTTACTCCAGTGTTATCAGTTTGTGATTCCAAACACTCGGTGGTGAATTTGGACTTTTATTTAGTTGTAGCATGTTGTATATATATGCATGCATGCTATACATGTTGTACCATGCTTATATATCTTTATACCTTGCCTAGAATCAAATTTTAAGATAAGACGGGATGTGTGCATGCATGTGTTAATTGAATCCTATGCAAGGAATTAAGAGTTTGGAATTATGAATTGTGGACTTGGACTTATGCTAAATGCTAAGATTCAGACTTGAATATGGTGTTAAGGATTGTTTTATGAGTTGAATAGTATATGATTGGAAATTGAATTGGAATAAACCATATATGTTGTTAGAAGCATGTTATGTCCATGATCTTGTATATAAGATAAGATTAATGTTGGAACTATGCAATTAGTGTAGGTAAATGATAAAATGGTATAATAGTGAGCTAGTATTTTTTGATATATATATATATATGGAACAGATGTAGAATTTGAAGTGTACTTGGGAAACTAATGTTATTAGCTAATTTTCAAGATGATAGAATTGTTAAGCTTTAAATTATCATGGTAATGGGTAATTGGTAATCTTGAATTATTATAAGCATGATGATGACGTATTAAAAGGTCGAATGTGAGTTTTGACTATAATTATGCTATCTTGGTAAGGTAGCGGAGAGGTGAAACCTGAGGATCAGCGATTGTGACCTTTGACTGTATCTTTCTAAGCTAATAGAGGTGAGGTTCTCCCACTTTGGGTTATTGCTTGTATAAGCTTACTCATCACTTATTGAAAACCCCTTTGAGAGTCTGTCAATTTGGCACCTTTTCTATCTATCTATGATTGTGATACGCCCCTATGTGGGTTTTCTGTTCTATGCCATACACCATTTGTTTGAAATTTGCAATGTGTTTGAAAATCCAAATTATTAATCACTGTCTAAGTTGGGCACCCCTATGAGGGTTGTTGTTTGATATCAATTTTATTTTATTATCTGATATTTGATTTAACCACCCTGTGAGGGTTATTCTTTAACATCGAATCTATTTTCTATTTGCTCCTCTCTTCATGTTGTCAGATTTATGTCTCTTACACCATAGCCTTGTCAGCTCACCCCTTTTTTTGATCTTGATAAATGAGAAAGAGATATTGAAATGGTTTGGTAGACCTAATTGTATTGATAGTTCTTCCAACTATTCTCATATCTTGTTATTGTAATAGGCGTTGTCGGCTATTATTGAATATCATGTTTGTTATTACTTGAAAATAAATTATTACTGTTGGCATTATTTCGTGCCACCTATGGAGACACTCTTAGGAAGTTTCTACCCAGAGGGACGCCATGGGAAGTTAAACTTGAGGCTAGGTCCAAAAAAATAGTTGGGCAGAATAGACCGACAATGACAGGTCTTCCAGCTAATACTCACCCAAGATCCTAACTTACAGGTAGCTAAAGGTAGTGAACTGTGAGTGTTGGGATCTAGCATGCGGTTGACCGTGCCATATAAGTGAATTGTTACATACTGAGTTGTGTACTCTAGCAAGTGGAAAGATAAAGGAAAGTTCTTATGTTCAAATGAACTGTTATTGATTGTTATTTTGTATTAATCGAGGAGCAATAAGAAAGGATGCCAACATGTCTGCTAATTATTTATATGTTTCATGCTATTTCGAGTTTAAAAATTATGTCTTGATAGTCATGATTTAATTGTCTGAATTGTTATCAAAAGGCCTTATTATTTGTTATTGCAGTTCATTATTTTCTCTAGCATCTACTATATATATTTCCCTCACTAAGTCTGTAAAACTTATCCTCCTTATTATCTTTATTTTTCCAGACAAATTAAGGTGAAGGGGCAAAGGATCATGTTTTGGGCTGAAGTTATTTTGTTATAAATTAAGTGTATGGTTGTACATATTGATTCCACCTAATCGAGACCTTAGTTAAGAGATACTTTGTGAATGTTGTATGAACTTAAGATACTTAGGTTGTATATACCATGCTTATGGGTGACTTGTTTTACTTCGGGATGATTAAATTTTAGGTTTCTTAGTTATTATTTGAATAAATTTTAAGCTTGAATTGGTGGCTCCTTCGCTTAGAGTGATACCCCGAGTGTGATGCCACAGCAGCAGCATTAGAGCCTAAATTTGTCAATGACCTAGGTAAATGGGTATTCGTAGGATACATAATGAGTATATAGGAAATAAGGGCCTATATCTAAGATAGCCGGCTAGTTATAGACTTTACCTTCGTACATAAGCCTTGAACTTATTTTAGGAAGAAACCTCGATTGTTTATATGAGAAGAGTTTGATCAGAGTAGTGATAAGATTAGGGTGATGATAGAAGTTGTTGGCTAGCCTTTAACGATTTGATCGCCACTATTTGAACTTAGTTTGATTTGTCAATTACCTTATAACTTTGTCTTTAAGATTAAAAAAATTTTCTCATTAACTTTAGATGCCATTAGGTGATCTTGGAAGTAGGAATTGAGAAGGAGTTAAGTATGGTTTAAGAAAAATAATGGCATCCCATGAAGGTTCTCATGTACTTGAACCACCTCGAGCAGCTCGACAGGGAAAAGGAAGGCAACCCGATCCACAGACAACCACATAGCATGTTCCTAGACAAAGAGCACCAGTTGAGCAACCAACCCTACCTAAGGAAGAGGTTTCATAGACTTCTCAAGTCAATAAACCAAGTATGGGCCAGCCAACTAAGCCAATGTTCTTGATGTGGCAATAGTTCATGCAATTTTGTCAGCAAAAGAGATAAGGTAGCCGAGCAGAGAATGCTAAAGAGCCTGCAAAAGACTAAGCTTTAGATCAATTTCTCTAGTTGCAACCTCCAAAGTTCCTAGGGTAACCCAATGATAGAAAAGTTGAGATGTAGGTTAAGAGTTTAGAAAAGATATTCGAGACCCTAAGATATCTAAATGAACAGAAGATATGATATGCCACATTTTTACTGGACGATCCTACACACGATTGGTGGTAATTGACCGATCGTAGGTGGAATGTAGAAGAAACTCCATGGACTTGGGAAAACTTTACCCAAAAGTTTATGGAAAAATATGTACCAAAAGTAACCAAATATGCTAGAGAAAGGGAATTTATGGAATTAATCTAAGGGGCATCCACAGTCAGTCAGTATGAAGCTACCTTTAGCCGACTGATTTGATATGCACAGTAAGTTCATAAGTTTGTAGAATGGTTACGGCCCAAGCTAAGATAAGACCTTCTCTTTTGTGATCTCCTGAATTACAATCATTCAATAAGTAAAGCACTAGAGGTGAAAGTGGATTTGAGGGAGATCAAAAATATTGAGGAGAAAAAATGAAAAGGGAGGTTGCCACCAGTGGACCTAACAATTCTAGAAAAAAGAAGCCAAAGTTATAGACTGACAGAGCTTCAAATCCAATGCTGAAGGCATGTGGGTTTTGTGAAAAGTTGGGTCATGATGATTCTAAATGTCGGAAGAAGCTTGGCAAGTGCATAAAATGCTATAGTGATCGGCACTTTATCAAAGGCTGCCCTAATCTAAGAAGGCCAGCTCCCGCAAAGAAGGGAAAACAAGTTGTAGAACCTAGTAGAAAACTAAAGGTTCTTACACTAGCATATGCCATAACAGGAGAGGAAACACTTGATCCCTCATATGTGGTTGAAGGTACGATTTCTATTTTAGAATTATTGGATGCATGTGTTGATTGAATCCCATGCAAGGAATAAGGAGTTTGGAATTATGAATTGTGGACTCAGACTTATGCTAAATGCTAAGATTTAGACTTGAATTTGGTGTTAAGGATTGTATTATAAGTTGAATAGTATATGATTGGAAAATGATTTGGAATAAACCATATGTGTTGTTAGAAGCATGTTATGTCCATGATCTTGTATATAAGATAAGATTAATGTTAGTACTATGCAATTAGTGTAGGTATATGATGAAATGGTATAATAGTGAGCTAGTATTTTCTGATATATGGAACATATGTGGAATTTGAAGTGTACTTGGGAAACTAATGTTATTAGCTAATTTCCAAGACAATAGAGTCGTTAAGCTTTAAATTATTGTGTTAATAGGTTAATTGATAATCTTGAATTATTATAAGCACGATGATGATATATTAAAAGGTCGAATGCGAGTTTTGACTATAATTATGCTATCTTGGTTAGGTAGCGAAGAGGTAGAACCTGAGGATCAATAATTGTGACCTTTAACTATATATTCATAAGCAAACGGAGGTGAGGTTCTCCTATTTTGGGTTATTGCTTGTATAAGCTTGCTCATTACGTATTGAAAACCCCTGTGAGGGTCTATCAATTTGGTACATTTTCTATCTATTTATGATTGTGATACGCCCCAGTATAGGTTTTCTATTTTTATGTTATACTACATTTGTTTGAAATTTGTAATGTTTTTGAAAATCCAAATTGTTAATTGCTATCTAAGTTGGGCACCCCTGTGAGGGTTATTGTTTGATATCGATTTTGTTTTATTATCTAATATTTGATTTGAACACCCTATGAGGGTTATTCTTTGACATTGAATCTATTTTCTACTTGTTTCTCTCTTCATGTTGTCATATTTATGTCCCTTATACCATAACCTTGTTAGCTCACCCCTTTTTTTGATCTTGATAAATGAGAAAAAGATATTGAAATGGTTTGGTAAACCTAATCATATTGATAGTTCTTCTAATTATTCTCATATCTTGTTATTGGAATAGGCCTTGTCAGCTATTATCAACCATCGTGCTTGTTATTACTTGAAAGTGAATTATTATCTGTTGGCATTATTTCGTGCCACCCATGGGGACGCCCTTGGAAAGTTTCTACCTAGAGGGATGCCACGGGAAGTTAAGCCTGAGGCTAGGTCCGAAAAGACAGTCAGGTGAAATAGACTGATGGTGACAGGTCTTCCGACAAATACCCACCCAAGATCCTAACTTACAGGTAACTAGAGATAGCGAACTATGAGTGGCGGGATCTAGCATGCGGCCGACCATGCCATATAAGTGAATTGTTACACGTTAAGCTGTGTGCTCAAGCAAATGGAGAGATAAAGAAAAGTTCTTATGTTCAAATGAACTATTATTGATTGTTATCTTCTATTGATTGAGGAGCAATAAGGAAGGATGCCAACATGTCTGCTAATTGTTTATATATTTCATGCTATTTCAAATTTAAAGATTATTTCTTGATAGTTAAGATTTGATTGTCCGAATTGTTATCAAAAGGCCTTGTTATTTGTTATTGTAGTTCATTATTCTCTCCAGCTTCTACTATATATTTCCCTCACTGAGTCCTTAAGACTTACCCTCCTCATTATCTTTATTTTTCCTGACAAGTCAAGGTAAAGGGGCAAAGGATCATGTTTTGGACTGAAGTTATTTTGTAATAGATTAGGTGTATGGTTGTACATATTGATTCCACTTAATCGAGACCTTGGTTAAAAGATACTATGTGAATGTTGTATGAACTTAAGACACTTAGGTTATATATACCATGCTTATGGATGACCTATTTTACTTCAGGATGATTAAATTTCAAGTTTCTTAGTTATTATTTAAATAGATTTCAAGCTTAAATTGGTGGCTCCTCCACTTAGGATGATATCCCAAGTGGGGTGCCACACAAGCATAACATTGTATAGCTTGAGGATAATATTCAAGATCATTCAAGCAAGTGCGCTTATGTATTCTTCATATCCAACACAATTTTGAAAATATATATATATATATATATATAACTACAAAAAGCTATGGCAAGATTTAGAAATGAGAATATTACCAAATCAAAAAATATAGAGAGCTAATAAAGGCATGGAGATCTCATTAATTCAAAAGTACAAGGCACACTATTCAAATACACCATTTTTTACTTATTGAATTAATTTCCCACACTCTATAAAATTATATAACACTTATAAATAATCTAAGAAATCATATATGTATAGTAATTATAATAGGGAAAATAATCATACACTAATTAATGCAAGTTAATTTTTTCAATAAATCTTTTTAAAAAGAAAAATTACATGAAATTAGAAAATCAATGTGCATACTCTTGTGTCAGTAGATTCCTTGTGTAGATATGAAAAAATAGTAAGTGGAATATATTCCTTCCTTTATTGAAGAATTGAAAAGTGTAACGTGATGAAAATAATATATTTCATTATTTTTTTTGGTGAAATGACTAACAGATCATTCCACCCTTGTTGGAATATATTCCAACTTTCCTTACTCATATCATCACTCAATAATCAATATAGATATAATATGAAGTATGTTTATTGACTAATTTATTATAAAAAATTAACCGGTTATATTATATACCCAGTAGACAACATAAAAAGATGGACAAAAATTGAAAATAGATTCCTAAATAGGTAATATTTAGAAAACTTTGAGAGATTTTTGTAGATTCACTTTGAAATTGAATAGGATTCACAATCGGATTAAGATAATATTTGCTAATACCAATAATAAATCAAATTTTACTTATAAAAATCATATGTATTCATGCAGGTTTACCACAACATAAGTTTCAATTAATATTTTTGCAAGATAGTTTTGTAATATATTTATACAACCTTTTTACTTTTATAATATAGAGAGAACAGAAGACGTTGATAAAAAAAACAAAAAAGTTCATTGAGGCACTAGTACAAGAAGCAAAAATGGGTTATTTGCAATATAGAATGATACACGTCCAGGAACTCCTAATCACAAGTGGCATTTTAAACACATGTTTGGATCTAGGTTTTCTTTAGATGTATGTCGTATGAGGTATAACAAATGTGTATTCAATATTTGATAAGATAATTTCATCTTCTGGAGTTTTTGGGGATAAGGATGCAAATGTTGTTTTAGCACCACTAGAATTTTAGGTTCAACTAATGAAGGTAATTTACATAAAACATAGTTATGATATTTTTGCATTTTTTTTAACAAAAATAACATCATTGAACAAAATCTTCCACTAGCAAAGGCATATGTTCTCAAATGAGAGGCAGAATAGAACTCACTAGTCCCTATTTACAAATCTCATGATCTTGTCGTAGTTTCAAATAATATTGAAATTATTGGCATATCAAGTGAAAATAATGATTCCTTTGATTAGGTGAATGTAGGTGACCACCACAAAACCAATTTGATGGATGATGATGGAAAAGAGGTTGCTTAACATCCTCTAAGAGGTGTACTTGAACACAAGCATAATGCCAACCACTATCAATATTAGGGTTGAAGTGTTGTCAAACCTCTTGCCACTGATGTACTTTGCACCACCAAAAAAGTACTATTAAACTTGCAAAGGTAGTTGAGTTCCTCGTTCCTTGATTCTTATTCGACCATCCAAATGCCCCCACCACGCCTACTTCTGACCTCAATAAGAAAAGCATGTGTAGGTCTAGTGCATTATGCTACCCAACAAAGCTAAACAAGAAGAATGAAAAAATATACAAAGGAAGTGCTGCGATTTTATTAGTAATTTGTTGATATTCTGTGTTATTCTCATTTATTGGTTTGTCTACTTTGTCCATGTTAACTCTACATAATCATTGAGTGACTACCATTATTTTCTTCATGTTAATGGATGAGTCACAAAAATGTATATTTGGCAGATGGTTAATAAAGATTTAGTTGTTTGTTTCTTTTTAGTATTTAAAGTTAACTATTATAATTAATTATTATTATTGAAACATGTCCAAGGACAACACGGGTTCTATATGCCACTTGTATTTTAGACATATGTTAACCTATAACCTACCAAACTTAACAAAGTAAACTCCACTTTAATAATAAAGCTTGCCAACCAGCCAAACTAAGCAAAGTAGACTCCATATAACTTTAAAAGTTCCAAAATGACAAATACAAGGACAAAAACAGGATGCTTAGCACATCCATCAAACTTCAAAAATAGGACTCGAAAGTTCCAGACATGTATCCCATCTAACATAATTAGTACAACCACCAAATGCAATCATGTTAAAAGTTCTTACAAAATATATCCAAAAACCTCTAGACACTAGTTATATACACCAAGAGCATAAATGAATACAAATTTCCACCAAATTACAATCTTTCAGCCAAAATCAATCTCACAAATTTAGCTTTGTCGACATTAGGCTATAAGTCTAAATGCAAGTAATTTATTGCAAACCTAACCTTGCATTTTACTAACAATTGCATATAACTTTTTTTCCTTACAATGGACACATCAAACTCATACCCAATCCTACGAGCAATCTCACCAAGTCAAGCATCATTGTGTTGACAAAAGTTTCCAAGGAGTTCAAAAATTAGGTCACTGTTTTTCTTCTTTGTGTTGCTAGATTTGGGTTGACAAATCGACATTATTTCTATCTCATCTGAAAAGCCATCATAGACATTCTAAAAAAGACCATCATTCTCATTATATCCTAGTTTGGTAGCATTAAGCACCTCATTCATAGCCTCAACAAGGTCTCCTTTAAGCTACCCAATAGCTCTATCCTTCCCAAATATCATAGTCTATGAATTAAAGTGTGGACATGTTTTATGTCACATTAATCGTGCTTTTAGGTCTATTTGCAAAAGACTAGCATTGAAATTCATCACATGTTATATGGTGAAAATAAATCTAATGGAAAAAATAACTATTCATACTCTTTTACACTAAACTTTGAATGTGTAAATACGAAAAATATTAAAGCCAACAAAATGTCATACCTTACTATAAGAATCCCAAGCCTCATCATGTGCTTCAATCATCATTGTATTGTCCTTCCACCCTATTCCACTTCAAAAAAGCATGGAAGCCAAACTCCCATCGTTTATTTTTCCATACATGTATCTTGGAGTTAATGTGAGGAGTTTCTCTTAAATGAGTGCCCGAGAGTGCTTTCGACATATGCTACTCCACAACTTATAGGTAGGCAATGAAACCATTTTCTTGCTTACACTCCAAAACTATATTCTTCAAATTTTGAATTAACAATTTTTTCTCTTTAATGCTCTAAATTCTTCAACTTTTTTCAATCTTGTTCCCATTTCCATGCATTACCTTGCATGATAAATTCTTCATATAAATTTATAGTCAATGACCTATTTCAAAGAATAAAATAATATATAATACCCGAATTTTTATTACCCAATTATAGTTATGCAACAACATAAAATATGTTATCATTTTTCTTTCATAATACGATATGGTAAAGTACAACAATACATAACATAATACATCATAATTCCACATAATATAAGATAGTAAATGAAGCATCACTTAAAAATCATATACATAGTCTTAAATAGTTCATCCAAACAAGTTTTAAAAAAAACACTATTTCATCCTATTATTGTACTCCTCCACTCATTAGACATTGATATTGCTAGTCTATCCCTTCAATTGGACCATTGTTGTGTATTGTCAATACTACCTATGTAGTTCTAAGCATTTTCATCTTTGTCATCTAAGTATGCTTCATCCATAAAATGTTCTAAAGAATCATAAGAGATCTATGTTCGTGTGAAATCATGCATTAAAGCACATTCCTTAATTATTCTATTTTAAGTTTTTATTGAGTAGAAAGTTTGACTTTGAAGATCTACCCAACAATTTTTAATAGTCCAAAAGTAAGTTCAATCACATTCTAAACCTTTAAATAAGCTATGTTGAAGAAATCTTGGGCATTTCGCATTTTGTAGAGCTAAAATGCCCTCTTCCCATTCATCAAGATGATGCCTAACACATTTTAATAGTGTTAAGAATCCTTCCCCATTTGTGCAACTATAGTCTCACTAGTAAAAATGTCCTGAAAAAATAGGATCAAAAATATTTAGCATGACTATATTTTAGACATATAACTCTACTTTATTATTAGTGCAATTTACGATAATTAGACAACTTCAAAAAAATAAGGCCTACTCAATGTATCATGAAGCACTCGAGAATCGACAACAAAACCCTTCCCAACCTAGCAAATAAACAAATCTCATGTCATGGTCACACACCCCAAGGATATTTACAACTATATCTCTTCTTCCAATTCTATAACGTGCCTTATCACTTTCAAGTTCCTTGACCTTGAGATAAGTCCCATCTAATGCACCTAAACAACCTTTGAATGGCCAAAATATTTTATTAAAGAATGTGATGCTGCTCAAAGATAGTGTCGGTTCATCTTATCAGGAATGCACAAAGAGAGATCTGCTTTTCTCAAGAGTTCTTTCACTTTGAGAAATTTAGCAAATGATTTCTTGTGTCACATTTCTCTCTAGAATTTGACATTTGTAGATTTCAGTCTTGATGATCTTAGGCCCATTAGGATTTTTTTATGCCCTCTTTATGGGCTTGATTTGTACTTTACGCTCTCTAGTTTATTTACTCAATTAATTAATTTTAGGTTAATTCATTAGTTTTAGTCAAATTATCAAAATATCCTTAAGTTTAATTTTAGTCACCTCATTAAGCCCCCTATTTTTGATGAATTATTTTTTAAATTTGAAATCAAATATATAACTTAAGTTTAATTTTTTAAACTAATCTTTTGTTAATTTGAGTAATTGTCCATGGCTTTGAAGTTTGAGAATTCTCAACTTCCATCTAAGTTGAGTTTAAGTCGGCCTCAAAATCTTAGTCTTCTAAGAGGTGCTACATGACTGTAGCTTTTGTTAGCACTAGGCAATTAGCAAAAAAAATAAGAGAATTTTATCTTGGCTAATGAGGAGAAAAAGAGAAGATAACTCTAACTCTATTATGACTGCTAAAATGAGTTCTCAAGGTAAAGCCTTCTTTTTACCATGGACTCTTTAACTTACTTCTTTCTTCTCATTTTTTATTTATACATTCTACCATAACACTCTATTAGAGTTATCAAGAACTTTTAGGTCCTGAATTGAGCTAAAAAATGTCTAAATCTATTTCTTATTTAAGTTTAAGAAAGGAGTTTTCAATACATTGGTCAAATGGGAATGAAGAAGGTGCTAACATGGCAAGCCCATAGCTAACTAGCTATCCGTGCATGGGGTGGAACCAAGCACTCATTTGGTTATCTGAGGTGGCAACTTGCTCAGTGCCTAGCTAGGGCACCCACAAAGCATCTTCTTTAGACACCTACATTATGCTCGGGACTAATGCCTACTGGGCGTTGGCCTCAACAGCTCATGGGATGCCTTAGGTGGGCACCCATATTAAGTGGTCTTTAGGTGTACATAGCGCTCATGGTCTGGTTCATACTCGTGGCGGTCATTCTTCTTATGGTGTCGCAACATATCCCAAATTTTCTCTTAAGGTGTAGTTAATCCAAGCCATAAAATTTTCGATGAAATTCCCACTAAGAGTGAGACTATAGAGTCATCTTTATTGTCTAGTTCTAATTCCAAGAAAGAGGATTCTTCTAATAAGGAGTCTGAGGGTATTCTTGTTAGGAATGATAATTTTTGAAAGGCATTAGGAATTAGATGTTTACTTGAGCCACGAAAGTTAGATATTCTAAGATGTAAAATATTTTTTTCCAATAAATTCTAGTTTGTCATTCTTTCTCCTCAAGACAACATCATGTCCCCTCACAACATTATGTACCCTTCTAGATGCTACTTTATAGTTTTTAGTAATTACTTCACTCACAAGTTCTCTCTTACTCGTGTTCTTCTCTTGCTAGATATAACGCACAACTATGATGTTTAACTAAGTCAGCTTATTCCTAACTTCTTTACATCCTTCATGGGCTTTAAATAGCATATAAATGAGTTGGACTTATCAATATCTTTAAATAGTTCTCAAATCTTATTTGGGGTTCATAAAGTACGGAATGAACCTTTCATTCATTCTTTTCCTTAGCTAAACAAGTTTTTATGGGAGTTATCTTCATTTAGAGATCTTTGGAAGATAGATCCTTCTTTGTTAGAGACAAGGATTAGGATACCTCTCGCAAATGGAGTAGTTCTTCCTCTTTAATTCATCTTAGTCAAGTTCATTATGACCTTCACATGAATTTTGCCA
This sequence comes from Jacaranda copaia, assembly GCA_014898725.1. Classification (NCBI taxonomy): domain Eukaryota; kingdom Viridiplantae; phylum Streptophyta; class Magnoliopsida; order Lamiales; family Bignoniaceae; genus Jacaranda; species Jacaranda copaia. Next base: position 1,032,679 of record JACGDI010005504.1, read on the forward strand.
AGGCAAGGTTGTTTGATTTTTCTTTTGATGTTGCTTACATATTTCTGCCCTATACTTAGCATATTTTGTAATCTAACTCATTGCTCTTGCCTATGCTTGTATACATGTTTTTATATGTTCTAACACATTGTTTGAACATTGACTTGGTTCTTTTTCTCTATGATGGCAAAAAAGAAGATAAACTTCACTAAGCTTTATCCTCGCAGAGCAAAAAAATGAATAATTGAAAAACGTGCTAGGAACAGCATTGTAGAGAGAAATGCCACCAAGTAGGCATTGCCCTCGACCCCCAAGTTAGTAGCCCAATGAGGCATGCACTTCACTAGCTCTAACAACAAGCATTTCTGCGATAGGTGATAAGGTTGAGGTGTTGACTTTTGATCCTACAAAGAAATACGCTCATAGATACATAATTTGTCTATAGTCTACTTACCCTTTTCATACTAGTGAAGAGAAAAGACTCTTCCGCTATTGTCTGTAACCAATTTGTGGGGTGGATCCCATTAGCATGTTGATGAGGCTACATTTAGTGTCAATCGTATGTAAGGTGTGGTGTGCAAATATGATCAAGAGAAATTGGAGTTATTCTCTTCTTCCTAATTAGCCATGATAGTTGCTGGTGATTTTGCCTGAGTATGAGCTTACTTCATTATTTTAATTTATTGTTATAGTTTCTTCTCTTTGTTGCTCTATAGTGATTTCTTACTCTTGTATGTTTACACTTTTGAATATAAAGGCAAAACTTGGTTAAGCAGATCATCTGCTAAGTAGAAGGAGCTCTATTTACAATGAAGCATCTTAAAGAAGAAGTTGTCAAAGTAGTCAAGCAACATAGCCAAAAGGAAAAATAATTGGCTAAACTACTTAAAGAGCACGAGCACTTGAAAGCAAAGTATGTGAAGAGGGTGAAGAATGGAGTAAAATTTAGGAGTTTCAAAGTTGGGAAGGTCTTCATTAATGCCATTCATGAAAAATTTGTCAAGGAACTTATATATTCTGATGAATTTTTTGATGTAGTGGAAGCGAAAGTAATGGTGATTACAAGCAAACTATTCAAAGTTGTCGTCGCTGTCTAGGTAAGCCCAAATGATATTTTGAAGAGGTTTTGTTGATGTTTGATGCTAAAATTTTGGTCAACATTGTTGCTAGGGAGTTTGAGAAGGGCCCCAATAATGGAGTGAAAGTTACAGCACAAAAGCTAGTTGAAGTAGTTTCATAAGAATGAAAATATGTAGTTAAGGTAGTGGTAGTGACTAGGATTCGTCTCTAGAAAATTGTTTAGTGTTTTTTGTTTTTTTCGTATTGATGTTATCTTTTGGAGGCTAAATATTAGTCAAATGTCCTGGTATTTTTCTCATTCAATTGCAATAAAAAAAAATTATGTTTATTTTGCATTCAAGCAAACATATAGTTGTATCACTTATTAGCATTGATACTCATACTTCAAGGATTAAGGAATGAGAAAAAATACATGATTGTTCATGTGATGCTGGATTTAGGTGCATAAGCGAAATGCTAAGATTAAATGTTGACATGAGCACAGTCATCTTGCCAAACACCCACTAGGCTCCCGACTAGGAAACTCACTAGGTGCATAAGTCCAAAGAGAACAGGCAACCACTTTATTAGGGTTTTCAAGTGCCTAGTTGGGTGCTTGTGGCGGGGGCCATATGCTCGGGCTCCTATTAGGCACTCAGTGCCAAGTATCAATCTTTCTTTTATCTTTTTTTATTTATGTTTTTTTGGTTTACGTGATTTTTTGTTGAATTTGTGATGGCGTAGTACCTTCAATGGTTGTCTTGGAACTTAGAGAATTTTAAGGGACATAGCACAGTGAGTACTTCAGCATGTTCATGAAATTGGAGTAATTGTAAGCATGATGTATGATAAAACTATCTTAATGTAGCATAGACCCCCTCTTCACATCTTTGTTAGTTCACCTTACATGAAGCTCAACTCTCAAAGGGAGTTTAAGCATAGACTAAGCATCGAGATGAGAACAAATTAACCTATAGATTTTTTTAGTCAGTGCATGATGACATGCATAGTTACTGAACTTAGAGATTCTCTTTTGATTATCTTTCTAAATGTTCAGGCGTTGCCACCTTCCTATTCGTGAGGATTCATAGTGGGCTTCCTTTGTTTGATGACGTAAGTTTCTTTCAAGACGTTACCTAGTGAATATATTCAAAGTAGTAGCCATGCACTCCCAAAAAGAGCAATAGTAGATTTTTTTCGGAAAGTGCCATAAACTCCTGGTAGGTGTCAATAATAGACTTTTCTAGGTTGCCATGTACTTCTAGACGAAGATGAAAGTGGACGTTTTGTAGCATAACTATCACATACCTCTTCGGGGGCCAATAATAGGATTACATTATCTACCACTTACCTCAAAAAGGTCTTTATAGTGGTTTATGCATTGGTAACTGCCACATGCATCTTGCACTCCTCAAAAAGCCTTATAGTGGGGTTTTGTCTAAAGCTAATTCCCATATTCCTTGTATGTATTACAAAGTTAAAAGTCATAAAAGAGGCATAATATGAATAATATGAAAAAGTTTGCATTGATTAGGAAAATATCAATAAAGAGCTAACATTATCCCTGAGTGGTTAAGCTTTATTTGAAAGAAAGTTGATAAGGGAAAAAAAAAGTAGAAAAGTAAATAAGCCATACAACTTATCATTATGAGACTTTGTTAACAAGCAGCTTCAATTGCTATCGTGAGGTGCACGTGCTTTCTTTTAAGATTTATTCCAGGGTCTAGGCTTAGCAATACTCTTTTACCTTTATTTTTCCTTTTTTTAAGTCCTTTGTCTAACTTATCTAGGAGATAGACAACTTCACGCTCTTCAGGATGCTAGCATAATATTCTCTAGCTGCTCTCAAAATTGCCTACTACTTCACCAACTTCACCTAGTGTGGGAAATTTCATATTCAAGTATTATGTAGAAATCACAACTTAGAATAGGTTTGGGCTTGGCCTTCCTAGGATCACATTATATGAGATAAAGTCTTTACCACCAAGAATCTTACCATTTTTGTCACTCTTGTTGTATAAATGCCTAAGGAAAAAGACAGCAGTATCTATTCAAGTACTTCTATAAGATCTCCTATGAACCCTACCAAAGGGTGTTGATCTTCTATAGTTGAGAATTATCCACAAAAAATTGGAGAAACAAGTGAGGTATCAGTGGGCTCTTCAAATACACCAAGAATAGAGTCAATAGCATGAGCTTATGCTTGTCTGGTTGCTCACACTAGCACGTTTCTTACGTTGGAGGAGTCTTCTCCAGATAATCCTTTAAATACCACTGAGATAACCCAATTGTAGAGAGATTGTTGGGGTTGGTCAAATGCTGGTGCTCCTTAGGATTTAGGTGGTCACATGACTTCCACTTTAGGTCTCGCTCTCTTCTCCAAGCAAGTTTTACCTTGGGCTGGGAACCTTTTGAGCCACATATTCCTTGAGGTATCCTTTTTAGATCAGCTTCTCAATTTCATCCTTCAAATGGAGGCACTCTTCCATGGGATGTCCGTTTACACAATTGAAGTAAGAATATTTATCCGGACTGGGCTTCTTAAGATCGGATGGGGTTTTTTACAGCAAGTAGCTGAATAAGATAGTGCTACAATGTAATAGTTAGAATTTCTATTTGGGACATGATAAGGGATATGTGCATAGTGAGACTATGAGAAGGGTTGCACCTTTGCTCTCTTTGACTCTCAATGTAGTTACTTCCTTAGTCGCACGTCTTTCACTTTAGGTCTTCCTAAAGGATTGCCATTTTCTCTATTTGAATGTATTTCTTAGCTCGTATGAAGAGCTATTCTAGTGTGATAGTTAGCTTTCCAGCAATTGACTCTTGGAACTTGTGATACTTTAGGTATTAGATCTCATGGATAGCTTATATGAAGTGATTAAGGTAGGTCTTTAGAGATTCTCAATCTTGCTACTTATAGTGAATAGATAGGTTGTTATCTTAGGGTACTTGAAATTGATGGAGAAGTTTGAAGGAATAATTATGCTAGCATTTCCCATCCCATAATGGAGCCTACTGGCATCTAGTTGAACCACGTTAGGGCTTGCTTCATGGGGGTCAAACAAAAAGCTTGCAATATGTGGCCTCACCCAAGTCACAAAGCTCTATTTATCCAGGTATTCTTGAGGGTCTACAGTACTATCAAAAGAACTGGGTAATCTTCATCTCATGGGGGAGTGCTTCTGCTGGAATCACTAGAGAGAAAGGATTATACCTTGGGAAAGCAATGGCCAACAAGTTTGTTGACTCTCCTATTCCTCCAAATTATTATGGCACTAAGAAATGTATTTGGGCTCTAGTATGCTCTTGTACGAGCTTAGTAGGATCTGCCTAAAATAAAGAGTGAGTGTCTTCTAAATAAGGTAAAGAAATGAAAGCAACATCATGCTTTGATTCAGCTCTTCGCTCAGATCTTTTCAAAGCCTCCTTCTCCCAAGGGAGGATTGTTGTGGCTCTCAATGGTGAAGCTTTTCAATATTAGGTAACTAGATTCATTGTCGCTTGGGCAATAATGATCTCCAGTAATATTGTCCATGCTTCCTACAAGACAGGTAAAACTGATTCTCTAGAAAAAGAAGTCTGTTGCATAGGGTATCGATCGTGCGTTGAGAGTATCGTCTAGCACTAGACCAGGTAGTACTTCTTGCTAGTTACTTTCCACATTCTCTAATGATGGGTTCACTTGATTGCTAGGTTCACGAGCTCTTGATCTCATTTGCATCCTCAGCATCCCTTCTTCTTTCATTGAATTTTCCACAGATAGTGCTAAAATAATGCTTGAAAATGAAGTGAGGTTCTTTTTGAAAAACAACAATTGTCAATTCATCTTCTCGGGAATGCATGCAAGTAATTTCTCCACTTATCTTTGGAATTTGGTATTTATAAATTTTAGTCTTAATGAGCTTAGGCCCATTAGGGTTTTCTACCCTCTTATGGGCTTGGCTAATCCTTTGAGCTCTCTGGTGCCTATTTACTCAATTAATTAATTTTAGAGTTGATTCACTATTTTTACTCAAATTACCAAAATATTCTTAAATCCAATTTTAGTTACATCAAAATATTATGCATTTTCAAAATTATATACATACAACTTAAAGTGAAACAACAAAATATATATCCAAAAATTGTGGTATATATTTGAAAATTATGTAAAATACTTTAAACAACTTCTATCCTAAATTCATGCAATCATTTGGAACAGGTTGCTGAAAAACAAGTAGTACGTTATGCAACTTAAACACGACATTAAGTACAGCATAGAAATGAGTGCTAAATGTATGATTGAATGTTTTGAAATTAAATCGAACAACCCTTATTTTTTTATGGTGAGCTAAATTAGAAAGAAAAAACGATGCTTCTTCTTTTATATATCTCATGTAAACTAGCCTACCAACATGTTCCGAAAGAAAACAAAATCTTGTAAATGCAGCATGATTCATTTTCAAGTTGTCCAAACAAACAACACTAAGTTCAATTAAATCACGAAGATGTTCAATTTATTTTGGGATCCTGTGGGACATTACATAGCTAGTGACTTGCTTAATGTGCTTATGCTTTTTCCCCTGCCCTCATTTTGTAGTCTCTTCAATAACAAGTTCAATAGAAACTCACTTTCATGCATAATCTCCTCAACTGCAACAGATACCTCAATCTTTTTTTCCCCCCACAATTTTGAACATTTCAGCTGCGTTGAACATGGAAATTAAAATTATTGAATCTTATAATGACTAGAAATTATTGACATACAAGTACCCTTGTATATTAACTAGAGTAATATTGACAAATATGAAATAATAAAAATTAAAATCATACATTGCTAAGAATAAAGCTTACCAAATTTACAACTTTAATGATACGGAAAGTTCATCTTCCTAAAACATTACTAAAAAGATTATCTTTTTAGCATATATGCATGTAGTAGTTGACGTTGTATATGTATATGTTTGCCACATATAAAGGTAGCCTTCTAAAATGATTTTCTTCTTTTATTTTTGAAAAAAACAAAACAATATTTACCTATATATGTAATTAGAAAATAAAGTGTACTAGTATGCCTATTATAGGTGTATATTTTATGGGTACTACCTCTTAAGGTTTTGTTTGCTTGACTTGATTAGAGGTGAGACATTCCTAATCAAGCCTCTTTTAATATTTGTTTTAATTGATAAAAGTCTATTGATAAATTCTAAACTCAACATTATTTATTTTAGGTTTTGGAAAATGGATCAAGGGGAGCAATGCTTGATTAGATTTGATAAAAATTACAAAGATTTAATAAGGCGTATAGTTTATCTTATTTTCAATTAAACCATATTCTTAAAAATGGAGAAGAATGAAGAAATTATGAAAAATTTATTAAAAAATATAAAGGATATAATAGTAAATTTACGTATTCTATTTTAATTTAGTTATATACTAATCATATCAACCAAACATAAAATTAAAATATTATATCCCAATGAGCTTAAAATGTATTCATTTGCTTATATATCACTTCTAATCACATCATTCCAAGCAAACAAACCCTAACTCCATTATAGCTAATAGCAAGTATAATAAGTGCATGAAAAGTAAAAAGTAATAACTCCATTAAATTATAAAATAAATTATAGATATTACCA
>JACGDI010005504.1:1039440-1052698 GCA_014898725.1 Jacaranda copaia
TTTTTTTTTTTTTTTTTTCTTTAAGCTACTATAGAAATGAACAATATAAAGAGAAGTACCAATTTGCTAATGGAGGAGCATTCTTGCTGGTACACAGCATTGAAGGGGCAGCAACAGCCGTGAGCAAGAGACGAGGTGGAGCATGCTTAATTTGCTAAATTGAGAGACACTAGGATTTCTTTCTTTATTGTTTTTCTTTTTGCAAAGGGGGCAAAACAATCCAATCCTTTTGTTCTTCAAGATATAAAGAAATATTGTGTTTGATAGCACATCTTGCTTTCTGAGTGGAATTTAAAAACCCCCGTCTTGTTGGATTAAAAATTGAGCCACAAAATAATACAGAATTCAATATTTTTGAACCAAACAAAAAATTGGGTGGACAAATATTATATCCAACCCAATCATATCCGCCAAACGCAGCCCTTGGTGATGGAAATATGTCCTGGAGGATTATTAAAAAACTAGAACACCCCAAGAGTTTTGTTCTGTGTTTTTTCGCAATGGACCTAAAAGCCCATCAGGCTATAATTTTCTTAAAGGGGCAGAAGAAAAATACTCTATAAATCTTGACAACAGCCCAAGAATTTGCAGTCCATAACTGAACAAATTGTATCAATCGTGTTTATTTTTATTATAATTAGGATTGGCAAAGTACTTGTTATGTTTCATTGATTCTAGCGTTTTCTAGGCAGGCGGGATGAATTTTAGTCATTGAATCCCATCATCTGACCTGAAAATTATGAGTTTTAATATTAAAAACTACCAATAGTTACTTAAGAATTAAAGTAATTGGGCTTTGAAATTTTTGTTTGAATTGCGGAGGAATATATATTTGTCTGCAAATCCTTCTAACATTCAATTAGGCTGTCGATGGATTGAATTCGAATCGGATCATGTTGGATTTAAATTTAAATTCGAAAGTAATATATTAGATTCAAATTCGATCTAAAATTCATTGAATTTGTAATTAATATAATCATATCCATATTCAAATAAAAGTCAAAAATTCAAAAAAATTCAAATGTGAATACTTCAAAAATCATCATATATTTATTATTTTTCTCAAAATTTAGCAAAATCTAAATTCAAACAGTCATCTTTAAAAAAATATACAACAGATTAATAAATAAATTTTCAAGTCCATTGACCACTTAAAAGCAATAATAGAATTTAACTCAATCACATTTATTTACTATATTATTTCATTTTAGCTTTCATTCCTGATAATAGTATTTGTTTGACATTATAAATGTATAGTTATACATGATTCTCAATCAATTAACTATATACTCAAAGTTCTATAAAAAAGAAACTAATTTTGATCAAATCGAAATTTGCATTGCATTCTTATCATATCATAGCATTCATCTCCTACTCATTAGTCTTCCCACATCATTTTTTATTATAAAAATAAAAAAATAAGTGATATAACTACAATGTTAATAAGCTCGAAAATCTAACAATTTATATAAAAAATACATGACTTCCTTGATCCAAATATCTACTTAGACATTACTATATATAATACCATATATGTATAGTACTAAATATATTTGGATTCGGATTATTAATAGATCGGATCGAACTATATCCATATTCGTTTTATTTATTTTGGATTTTAAACTTTTTAAATTAAATTATATCCTTCAAATTTTTTATCAGTTAAAAATTCTAAATATAAATTAAAATCTACTTCGTTGACAACCCTACATTCAATGGTTTATCTTTCGATTCGGCCCAAACTATATTGCATTTGTGAGCTTGAACCTAACACAGCCTACACATGTGGACTTTGACCTTAAATAGCCCGGTCCAAATAAGCCTAGACTCGAGTATATTTAACGCATCCATAACACTAATTACCTTTGTGGACCAACTATAATCCTTGTACAAGACATTCCTTGCGTATAAGGAGTGTAAAGGAATATTAAACGTATTATATATATTATTTTTATATTTATATCTATTTAATTTATTGAATATTCGAACATAGATATAGATTTAATGGATATTAAAAAATAACATTTAAATTCGTATTCGTCAAATATTGATCGAATTCATATATTTCCGTATTTTATTATAACTAATCAAATACATCCATATTTTGATTAAACTTATCCAAATACGTAAATCTATGACCCTATAACAAATATATATTTTAATTAATAAAAGAAACTATATAATTTCATTAAAAAGAAAGTATTCAAACAAATAGCATAATCTCTAATTAATAATTGACTTTATAATTGAATATTAGTATTTAATAATAATAATAATAATAATAATAATGATGGTATTTAAGTATATTAATTATAAAGTCAACCAACATTATTGATTAACTTTATTCTTCAATTTTTTTCTATATTACAATAATTTTTTAATTTTATTCTTTTTTTTCTTCCCAATTCTTCAATTATAATATATATATATACACATATATAGATTATAAGATTTTTATTAAAAATATAAATAATATATTATTGTTGACACCAAAAGTTTTAGAATATCAAAATTTAGAGCAAAAAAATATGTTGAAAACAATAGCAACATACATCAGTTGATCAAATTAAACAAACAACTTTTGATACATGAATTGAAAGAGTAATTTGAGCAAATAGCTGATACCCCAGCATCCATCATATTCGATAGCCAAGGAGCTTATTAGAAGATGGGACGATGCACCTAAATCTCATAATATAATTCAAGCGAAGTCGAAATTTAAAGCGTTTAAGTGAATTCTCAATTAATACACGCATAGTATATAAAGAAATTTCAAGGCCAAATGTTCATCCACAAAATAGAAAAATGGTCAAGACCAGCTGAACTGAACTGAACTGTCCGTTAGTTACATAATCAGCAGAACCAGAACCAGAACCAGAATTAGAACCAGAACCATCCATCCCTACACTTTGATTGATCATGCACTGAATACTCTTTTTAGGTGATGGCCACATCCTATCCACACGGGGTCGTGAATGGAGATACCAAGAGATTTGTGGGGGCAACAATTGAAGTTAGAATTAATAACTAAATATGCTTGGCAAGAAAGAAAAAGTCCAAACCATCAAATCAAACACTTAACAATCATTTATCTTAACTTTATATTTCCTTTATTTTCATGTGTGTATTTTTTCTAACCATTCTGTATTACTTTCCGGTTTTTATTAATATAATTTCGAAAAATCAGTGCCCTTTTTAATGCAATCATCGGATTTTAAGAATCAATCAATTGATCTGGGTCAATCTTTTACATCCACAAGTATGCTCCAATTTTAACCTAAGATAGATGTAGCAACGATTTTCTGTTTTTATAACTTAAGAAACTCATGCTAATATAAATTCAAAAAGTGTAATAAACAAAGTTTTATGTCGCAGAAGTTAGAACAGTATGGCTAAAATAAATATACCAAGAAATAAAAAAACAAATAGTACACTGTACACACACACACGCACACGCACACATATATATATATATATATGTGTGTTCGAATTCGTATTAACTATTAATGGTTTCTTAAACGAGGATTTGTAGCTACCAGTACCAAATAGGACGCCAGTTGTAAGAATACTTTGTCATCGTACAAAACTAGGCCCAGTTTAGAGTGGGCCAACCTCGCTCTGCCAACACTCCCTAGGTGTTGAATATTGGGTGATCAGCTTGGCCCGCTCCTAATCAAAGATTAAAAATTATTTTTATTTCAATGATAATTTTTTAAATACATAATCAGTTGTAAATTACATATATTTAATGTGTATTTATAAAATAAAATATAATTTTAGAATAAAAACCAAAAATAAAAAATAAATAAACGGGCGGACTAATCAATATAGGAAACCGATAAAGCTCTTAACACTAATAGGACAATGGTCATAATTCATCACTTTAAATAAATATGACTCCACGGCTAAGGAAAATGGCTTTCCTTACAGTAATTAATACTACTTTGAATTTGTAATAGTTTTGGACTGTTGAGGCCTCCAAATTCTTTTTGTCTGCTAAATTTTAATTTGGTGAAATTGGTTTCAAGACTTAGTTTTTTTTTTTTTTTACAAAATTCATGAAATTTCAATTCAGCCATTGTTATCTTTTAAGTTACAGCAAGTTACTGATAATCTAGATTACAGCTGAAATTCATATGAAATCCCTTACAAGTTGAGTGGAGAATTTGGCTTCGTAAAGTTGTTTGTTCATTGTTTTGTTATAAGAACCATCATTTTGTTGTATTTAATCTTTTCCCAACGTCATAAAAATATTTCAGTGTTTATCAATTAATTTTATAATTAGATATATGATAAAGTTGATTTACTTAAAATGTTTATAAATGTCGCCAGTTGATGCAATAGAGTATTTTAAAATTTTTATAGTACATAAAATTATCAAAATGGTAAAATAAAATAGCTACAGCATTAAATAATTTAATTTCACACATTGAATCATTTTTTTAAAGGAGTATATTTCTTTTCTTTTCTTTTCTTTTCTTTTTTCTTTTTTCTTTTTTGCGAAGTGGCACCAAAAAGAAAAAGAAAAAAAAAGAAAAGTGAGAATAAGGAATGGCTGCAGCAGAGTATCAACTAGTACAACTACTAAAAATAAGAATATATATATATATATAATTACGAGCAACAACTAATTTTCTTATTCATTCATCAAGTAAGATACAAGAAGTCCAGGACTTAAATGCACTTCGTTAAAATATCACGATGCTAATTGCCTCCGCATAGCACTCGCCCAGCGAGCAATGCCCTCCGCGCGAGGCTCGTCGTGTAACCCTTAACTGCCCACAAATCATAAACCAACATGTTGGCAACCATTTAATTTATTGATAAAGTTTCTTTATATAAATAATGCAGGAGTAGTTTATGATGCATTTATGATTGTACATATCTCATGTGATGTATGTATAAATGTATTTAATTTAAATTGTTAAATTTAAAATGTGAAATCATAATTTTTATTTTTGATAATTAATTGACAACATAATAAAGTACATTTAACCTGCTACCTGTACAAGTAATTGATGATAAATTTTGCTTATATGTCAATGGTGCATTATAATAAAATAATTATTACCAATAACAAAATTTTATTTATTTTGAGCTCTATCCCACTAAATGGCTTCATGTATATTTTGGGCCTATTAAATTGGATTTTTCTTTAAATCATTTTTCATTATTAAACCCATAAAATATAGGATTGGCATATTTTATTTACTATACTTCTATATCTTATCTTTCAATTTCAATTCACATTATATTTTAATATCTTTCAATGTATTTTTATTTTTAAATCAATGATAAATTGATTGAAATTTCAATAGAAATGTCAAATAATTACATATGATATACATTAATATACTTAAAAAATTATGTTAGCAAATTATTTTAAGAAAGATGCCAAAATTTATTCTCAATTGAAAATTTTCAAATCAATTCAAAATTTTAGGTATATTATTATAATACTTTATATTGATATATCGGCTAACATGACTCCATATTTATATTTTAATATTATTTAGAGAATTTATTTTTATATCAGATAAATTCTACAAATAAAATATTAATAAAAACTAAATAATAATGATAAAATTACTCTTTATTAAAACTATACTCAATATATATGTATAAATATATAAATATGCATATAAATATATGTATGTATGTTATACATTATATATACATAGGTACATATATATATATATATATCTTTATAAACATAACCCTACGACAACTCGCATGACCCCCAAATCCTGGTAGAGAGTGGAAGTGTGGGTGGGTGGGGTGATTGGAAGTTATTTTCTGTTTTTTTTAATGAATTTATTTACTTTTTGATGAAAAATAAATTTAATTAAGTGAAATATATTTATTTATTAATATTATTAAGTATGTAACTAAAATTATTAAAATTACATAATCTGAAATAATAAATATAAAATTTTATTGTTTTAAATTTGTTTACTTATTAACTAAATTTAGTTGAATTATTTTAAATATGTCTATCTACTATTATTGAGTATAGAAGTTAAAATTATACTGTAGAACGATAGTTTTAAATTTTTCTATTTTTTAATTTTATGTCTTAATTAATAAATAAATTTAATTAAATTTACTCATATTATTTTGAACATATTTATTATTTAACAATATAGAGTATATCACTCGAAATTTTTAAAAATTAGATTATTTAACCTAATTGTTTTTTATTTTTAATTTTATTTTTTTATTTTAAATTTTTTTGGAACATATTTATGAAGAATTAAATGCATTAAGAATTTAAAATGCAAAACAATGACTTGTTGTAAAATTAACGACGACTTGTTGTGAAAGACATATGTCATTTAATTTGAAGATATCTTATATGAGTGACATACAATACTACCTTACCGTAGATATGCCCAATAATATAATATTAGAAGTTTTAGTTTATCGAACTTCTAACATGCATATAATATATTTAAAAAAAAATCATGGCATAATGCCAACACGGCACAATACAAGCACCACAATGCCGTACAAGTTGCCCAATTCAAGAGTTGGGCCTAGAGTACCAAAGTCAAGCCCAAATAAGCTTACAGCCAATGGTCCTAATGGGATTTGCGAAATGCATGGGTGCTAGCCTTCCGAACACCTCGCCTCCCTATAATAATTATAATAGGCGAGCACTTTTTTTCAAAATATTATTTTATAATTCTCAAATTATCACTCTTTCAAAATTATTTTTCATATTATTATTTTTTATGCCACGTGTATTTCCATGTAAGAAAAAATTGATTAGTTGGAATTCATGTTTCTTTTTCTTATTTCATAAACAACTAAAATTTATTTGAATTGTGATTCAATTCTTCTTCCCTAAAGAGAAGGAGAGAAAAATAAGATACATGGGTGAGGCAATTGGTCTCCACCTCTTTTTTTTTTTTTTTTTTTAATTAAGTTAGTAATCATATGAACTAGAATGCAAAATCTTATTTACAATAAACAACAAAGTTTAACAAAAAGAAACTACACAAAAGTTTGTAGACAAATTTAAACCAATAAGAACATGTATTTCGGCAAAAAATTTGTCAATAGAATTTGGAGATAAATACATGAAATAAGAGTCAAAAATCAATTAAAAAAATAAGTCCTAAAAAATAAATCACATAGTAATCACACATTGTTTGTGTTAATAAAAAAAATATTGAACAACCAAATCTAATATCTCAACAAATTATTTTATTAACTACATAAATCCAATAAATGAAGCAAGATTAAGAATTCCTAAAAGATTAATTTGCAGCATCAATGAAATTTTATTTTACAAACTCCTATTATAATTTTACGATATTCTAAAAGGCAAAAAGAAAAAAAATTAATGATTGGCTCTTACTTTGCCATTGTTGAAACGTGTAGATAAATGACGAAAAAGATAACTAAACTTATTTGCTATTTTTTGAGTTGAGAAGATGATGAAATTCAATTAAAAAATAAAAAAAAGAAAAAGAAAGAAAGTTCCAACAACAAAAATTTTGGTGGGGCTTTTAAATAAAAAAAATTATAAATTCCAACTAGTAAGCGGAATACATGTAATAATAAGGTAATGATGTGAAAATTAATTTTGAAAGAATGATAGTTTGAGAATTATTATTTAATAAAAAAAACTCTATAATAGGCGTGGGAAAAGAATTAGTTGTAAAAACAGTAGATGTTAAAAAGTTGAGGAAACATACAACCACCTTATCTCTACATCGAGGAATAGAATTAAGCCATTGTTTATTCCTATTAATCTCTGTGTGATGCAAAATTTTATTTCCATGCCATAAGTACTCTAATTAAATTCTAGGTAGAATATGTACTCAATGAGCTGTGATGTCCGTTGATTGTAAGACAGGTAACGACCATAGGAGTTGATCACATCCTATGTATTTGAAGCCTCGATCTACTTAAAATGTTTCACTATCAAAAAATTATGTATTCATTATAAAAAATTATTATAAGTTAATTGTTTATTATTAATCCGCGGCATTGTTTGTTGGAAGCATAATCGATTAAACTGATTAGTTGCGCATCATTTTTAAAATAATTAAATATATATATAAAGAAAAATAAATATCAGCTACTAATTAATCATAGTAAAAATAAGCTGTAAAAACATTTATTTTGTATTTACTTAATTTAATTTCATAATTATAATTATAATTTTTGACATTAACTGCACATTAATTATAATTGATATTCTATATTTTTATAGTGTCTAATCTCAACGTGCTATGTATACTTTGAACAATTAATATTACGACACCAACATTGAACTAAATTTTAATATTGCTACAAAGTGGTGGTAATTTGTGTGCCAGCCCACGGCTAGCGTTGCGATTACCAGTGGTTACTGCGACTAAAGATCCCGCCAAGTATCAGTTTTCATGGCCAACATATTTCCCAGAATTATCTATAGTTTTTCCAAGTTATAGGAGACGTGGCAAAGCTCTGTCCGTTTAAAATTAGACATTAATTTCCTCTATTTATTATGCATATATATGTATGTATGTATATGTGTGTGCCCGGGAGGGTTGGGACACTTGAGTCGAGGCATAAAATGCCTTGAACTATTAAACACTGTTAATATGCATACAGATAATGTGTATTAATCAATCCTGTGGCTGTATGGTAAACCGCAAAAGCCAGAAATTTGCATCACTTGTTGATTTACCAATCATTCACCTAGCAAGCTGCGAGCTGTGCAACTTGCAACTTTAACCATTTATAAAGAATAGCTCAGATCTACTGTGAGGAAATGCTTTTTGGACATATGCCTATTTTTTAGTGTGTGTGTGTGTATCAAAAGCAGACATTGAGTTGGGCAAAGACAACGGGCCCCATATCCCCCCGCCCCCCCTCTCCCTACTCCTCTTTAACCAAACAGCTTATTTCCTCGTATCGATCAAGTGCAACCAAAACTTTCAATCATTAATCATAGGGGTCAAAAAGATTGCAACACAAACATTTCTTCCTCTCCCCACTCCACATATTACATTTATGTATGCATATATGTTTGAATTTCGATTTCAAAATAAATTAAGAATTAATATTAGATGGAGCTTAAAAATTAAATCAATAAATTTTTGAGAAGTTTGATTAGATTGGACCAATAAATAGGTTAACTTACTTTATTGGTGATCGACTAATTGAGCTGGTAAAATATTTGGGTTATAAGGAGAGTCAGCATGAAGTGATAAGTCTAAATCTTTGAATCAATTCAATTATTAATTTAGGTAAGGGTAAGGAGAATGAATGCAATGATACAAAGTTGAATTTTCATAGCATTACACCCATCGGCCACCCCCAACTCCCCATGGTCCTAAAAAATAAAGGGGTTCCATTCAAGTGATGATGAATGCATGAGCATGTGACAAATTAACTAACAGGTTTTTTTTCCGCCCCCCACACAGGCGTATTGGATTTAATGGCTTTGTTGGTGGTCCCCCCGCACCCTCGTGTACTTGTTTTCCTTCTCTTTTCGTAACTTTAAAAAGTTGACAAAACAAAAGTATTATTGTTACGTGAAGATGGATAGGAAACAAGCAACATTTAGGTTGGATCTCTGGCAGTTGCTTTTTGTGAGGTGAGGTTGTTATCTCCATGTTTATTAGCTCATTGGAAAATAAAATAAAATAAATAAATAAAGAAAACTGGGCAATTCAATTAATTGCTCAAAGTACATCTTTTGATGAAAAAGGGGCAGGCATGAGTGATTTGGGTGTATGAGTGCTGGGGCTGGGATCCGAGAATGGCAACCTGTCCTTTTCGAGATTTTGGGACCATATATATGTACTCCTGCCTTAAAAGTGAAACGATTTCAGCAACTTCATTATTCTTTAGGCATTTTTATTCTTGTGCTCATAGATAGCAACCACTTTCTACCATTGCATCTATAAATTTAGTTTAAAGTATTGCTTTTAGCAAGATTAAAAATGCATTTTAAGAAGTTGTTTTAGGATTTAGTGACTTTGATTATAAATAAATGTAGTCGAGAACAGATTAACCTTAACAAACAATAATTCTTTATTTACCTTTTTTTTTACGAGCTAGAATCATTTATAATCTAGTCAATATATATATCGTATGAAAAATATATAATTGATGTATGTAATTATTTTGGTATGAAAAAAATTATATTAATATATATATATATATATATATATATATGCAAAAAATAATAATGTGCATGGTGGATTTAGTTATATAATTTACATGTGCATATAATTGTCTCAAAGGAAAAAAAAATACTACTTTTAATAATTAATTAATATTAGCAATTAAAAGATCTTTTTAAGCATTTCTAAAGATCTTCAATTTCCATTTATTTTCTCAATATAATTATACCTAATTATCTAAAAAATTTAGACGTTTTTAGATTAGTTATCGAACAAATATGCTTCTCAAAAATTTCATAATATGTACACATATTAATTAGTTAACTATATAGCAATTGATCATGATGTTTTCATGGATTATTGAGAGTTATATTTCATCACAAATTGAAATTGCATTAGTTTTGAGTAATAATTGGATTTTTAAAATCAATTTTTTCTTAGACATATGTTATATCAGTTTTATTTTTTATTCGTACGATCTTTCATATCCCAGGTCTTTCCACCTTGAAAAGAGTAAAGTACAATCATCAATGGTCAGAAAAAAAAAAGAAAAAAAAAAGAAAAAATTAATTTTGAATATCAATAATACAAATATTCATTAAATCCAATCTCGGTTTTGAAAAGTACAAGATATCCAACCTTGAAAGTATGCGTGTCGTATTCAATAAAGTCCTTGGCTATGCCAAACTGTTAAAGGAAAATTAAAGTAAACACGATCTCCTCATGCCGCGACACCCGTCAGGCTATTTATTTATGCCTTTTAAAGATTGAAATAAATCTAATTCTGGATAAGAACATACAAAATTTGAGAAATCTACGGATGTCAGTAGAGTAGAGAGTACTATATATATATATATATATATATTACGGACAGCTTCGTAAAATTGACAAATAGTATGATCAGTTTAGAAGAATAAATAGATATTGAGATATGGGTTTTTTTTACCAATTATTTGATCACTATTGACTTTTAATTTTTACGTCCTTCTTTGTATCTTCCATTTGTATCCACTGTTTGAAAAATTAAATCGGACCGTCGACAAGCCATCGAACTAATTTGGTTTTTTCAAAAAATTGAAAATTTAAAAAATATATCATATTTTGTAAAAAAATAAAATTGTTCAAATTGGCAGGTCAGACCATTGAATCAGACCTATTTTTTCATTTAATTTTTAATGAAATTATTTTTTTAATTTTTTTATCTAAATTCAAAATTTAAAGGTTAAAATATACCTCATAAGCTATCTAAAAGGCAAACATAAGTCTTAATTTAGAGTTTAAAATTTGGAATTAACTTACACATTCTCAATTTTAAACTTTAAACTTGATATATTTAAATTGTTGTGATCATTTACAATATGAATTGTGAAATTTAGATTATAATGTTGAATAATATCCTTTAAACTCTTTATGTTTTAATTTTATTATTTTATTAATTTTTAAGTAATATATAATATAAATATATATTTCATAATTATGACGTCACGGTTCAATTACGGTCCGATCGACGATTGAACTAGTGAACCGTGAACCAGTAATGATGCTGCAAAATGCCAAGTATAGAGAAAATGGGGGTTGAATATAGTTCTGGGCTTGAAATCTGCAACCACAACACACGTTAGACTAGTCGAGGTGCCCCCGGCTAAGGCACTCCGACGCTCAATTTAGTTCTAGTTGAGTGGGTTAGTCGAGCAGAATATAGAGAATGTAAACTATATAGTGTAAGTGGCATTATCTTGAGTGTGGCTGAGCCTGGAATATTTATAATTTTTTGTGGGCGTGATTTTATCAAAGTACCCCTATCAGGTGCACTAACTTTTTCCCATGCCGGGGGGTGGAAGTTATTCCATGTCCAGATCCCAATATTGTGCCAGGTGGCTAAATCTCTTGCTTTCCTGGGTAAACCATTCTAGCACAGGCACGTTTCTGCCAAAGTTGTTGGCAGGGCTATCAGAATTGTCAGAGTTGTTGGCAACGGTTCCACCGGCTGCCACGTGTCATTGGAGTGGGCTCGATCTGTCAAATCAACATGCCCAATGGGGATTCGAGTGAATGTCGGAGGTCAATAAATGTCGATCAAACACAATGCTTGAATTATTGGGGTAGTCTTCAGGTCGATACGGGTCGACCGTAGATACTCCTAAGTAAGGTCGATACCGGTTCACCAAATAGATTCCACCCTTAGGCCTTGTGGGCCATCTCATTAGATGTTGGGCCTGTTGAGCCTATTAGGCTATCCCATATTATGAGTCCCCTTAACTCCCGATCCTAATCGAGCCTGTTGATGAGAAGGGGCAGGGAGTTTACATTCAACCGTAGCATTTAATACGCTCGACCAGGATTTTTGAAATTTTGACCCAAGTTTTTGAAATACCAACCAGGATTTGAGGCGGTTTCTTTGCATTTAATACGGCTATTAGTGCACAGGATACGAAGCATATGGGGGCAAGCTGTCATGACGGCAGTTACACAGTTTTCCGCGCACGATTGCCTATAAATAGGGGGATGAGTCCCTTCATTCACACTTTAGCAACTTGAATCTCAGATAGAGTCTCCATTGTTGAAAAGTCTCCTGCTCCATACGTTTCACTTGAGAAACTTACACTGTAAGTGTCCTTGTTATACTAGTATTTTTTCTGCCTTTACATTGTAGAACCATGTCTGTTAGTGCTGATTCTGGTAGCGATAGGTCTGAGAACATGGTCCGTAGAGGGAATACTAAGAGTGAGAGCACTGCTCAATCTAGTTCATCTTTGAGTGAAAATAGTAGTTCCTGTAATAGTAGCAGTTCTAGTAGTAGCGGCTTTGGAGAGGTTAGGGTAGTATCGGAGGGGAAGACTGGGCCCGTTGATGTGCCTGCTAGCCGGGGTCAAATATTTATTCCAGATCACTACACGAAAATAGCCTCAAAGATAACCGCTGCCAATCTAGTACAGATTAGAGCAGCATATCATATCCCCGACGAGTTTGAAATGGTTGCATCGGGGGCCCGGGGTAGAATGCATCGACCTCCCTGGTGGTTTATAACCATGTTCGAGGAGGGGTTGAAATGTGGTCTGCGATTTTCGCTCGCCAGCCTATAGTCGACCTCCTCATAGGACTAGGGGTTTGCATCACCCAACTCCTCCCCA
>JACGDI010005504.1:1052798-1078735 GCA_014898725.1 Jacaranda copaia
TGATGCCCAGGAAGCATATCAGCGGGCTATCAAGCAACTAGAGCATATGGGCTATTGCTTCCGCGCTGAGGACAAGAAAAAGATGAGCCTGCTACTCAATGATAGGATGGAGCCCTTCCCTGAGCCAGCGAAAGGCGGCCCTGCGCAGGCTTCTAATGGGGGAACAGTTGCCATCGAGCCTAACACGCCTCAATCCGAGGAAGAAAAGAGAAAGGCCATGGTCGAAGCCAAGCTCGAGTAGATATGCACAGAGTTTGCGTTCGTAGAAGATCTTGTCACTGAACTGAGGGATAAATAGGTCGACCTGGCGCAGTTTGTGCTATGGTCGACTAATTTTTTGGGCGATCTTCTAGAACCATCAGAACCTCCTAAGGCAGTCTCCCCACTCGCTTGTGCAGATCCTGAGCCATATGTGCAATGGGCTGAATGTCGTCGAGGGGAGCCAAGCAAATTCTGAAACCAACCTGGACCAACTGTTTCATTCTGTTTTCATCATTTTTTTTTGTAAGTATGTACTTTGCCCAAGCATCATCAATAAAAGATGCATCTTTTCTATCACTCTTGTTCTGTGTAATGTTCAATTTCTTGACTATTATGTAGCAATGGTATTGCATGACTGTATCATCGATTGCTTCATATTATCCATTGAGTATCTAATCGACCTTTAGCATTAATTACCTCTTTAAAATGGTAGGACATCCGTTGCCAAGTATGGGGTCGATAAAAGACAGATGGTCGAATAAACGCAGTGCGGGGCCGCGTAATCATCAACTACGGGGTGGATGATGGACATGGATGGCAAAGAGCTATTTAGGTGACAGCAAGGGGCTGCTTAGTTGTCGACTACGGGGTTGACTAGAGACTCGGACAGTTGGGAGCCATTTGGGTGGCAACAAGGGGCTACTTAGTCGCCGACGATGGGGTCGACTAGAACTTGGACAGTTGGGAGCCGTTTGGGTGGCAGCATGGGGCTGCTTGGTCATCGACTATGGGGTCAACTAGAGACTTGGGCGGCTGGAAGCCATTTGGGTAGCAGCATGGGGCTGCTTGGTCATCGACTACTAGGTCGACTAGAATGTCGGACGGCTAGGAGCCGTTAAGGTGGCAGCATTGGGGCTACTTGGTTATCGGCTACGGGGTCAACTAGAAACTTCAAAGACAAAAATTAAGCAAGTAAAATTATAATTTTATTTAGGCCAACAAGCCACAAGGATACACGCCATACAAATTTAAATAAAAAACTTCCTGAGATTGATAGTGTTCCACGGGTGGGGAGTTCCTCTCCTTGCATGTTCGCCAACCGGTAGGCATTATGTTTTGCTACTTTAACAACAGAATATGGCCATTTCCATTTTGGTTCAAGCTTGCCTACGTTCTTGGAGACCTCCACTTTTTTGAGAACAAGGTCTCCAATATTGAAACGGCGCTCTTTGACCCTTTTATTATAGGACTGGGTTATTTTTTATTTGTAGCATTGCATTGTGTTATAGACCTCCTGACGATGCTTGTCGGTGGTTTCTAGATCCAACTTCCTTTTCGAAGTGTTCGTAAGTGGGTGGTAGTGGATGTTCCGAGCAGTATATTGGATCAATTCTGAAGGTACAACTGTCTCCGACTCATACACCAGACTGTAAGGGGTGTGACTGGTGGCTGTCCGGAGGGTTGTCCTGTACACCCACAATACATCGGGCAGGTCGTCCACCCAGTTCGCTCTGGTGTCCTCAATTCTGGCCTTCAACTATTCAAGGACAATCCGATTGGTCACCTCAATTTGTCCGTTCGACTGGGGATTGCCCACCAATGTGAAATATTGTGCGATCCCCAAAGTCTCGCACCATCCTCACATGCTCTTACTCTGAAAATGGGTGTTGTTATTTGAAATAAGTATCTTAGGTAGTTCAAAACGGCAAATGATATTCTTCCATATGAAACTTTTTATAGCCACGTCGGTTATCTTAGGAACGACTTCAGCCTTAACCCATTTAGTGAAATATTTGACCGCTAAGATGATGAATTTTTGCTACCCAGTTGACCACAGCACAGAACCCATGATATCAATTCCCCACTGATCGAATGACCAGGAAATCTCAAATTCACCATTGGTGCAGCTGGCTGGTGCTGCAGGTTGGAATGGACCTAGCAAGATGCACACTTGCACGTGAAATCCACTGAATCTTTCAATAACGTTGGCTAGAAGTATCCGTACCTAATAATTTTATAGGTAAGAGAACTTTCTCTGGAATGGTTGCCATACATACCTGCATGAACATCTTGCAACATTTTGGATGCCTGGTCCCGATCCAAGCATCTCAGAGGGGGTCCATCGAGGGACCTTTTGTACAGTTGATCGTGCTTGTCGAGGGTGAATTTGGAAGCCTGACCTCATAGGTGCTTAGCCTTGTTCTTGTCATTTAGGACAATACCTTGGCTGAGGTATAGTTTTAATGGAGTCTCCCAAGAAATAGGTGCCTTGTCAATGGCTGTAATAAGATTTTCATCTACCAATGTGATCGACGGCCTGTTCGAGATCAGAAATGTGATCTTCTTATCTCTCGTTCCTCTAATTGAGCTGGCAAACTTGGAAAGGGCATCTGCCTATTTGTTCTCAGATTGAGGGACTTGGCTAAGATTAAATTTTTTGAAATACTACTGTAACCTTTTTACCTTCATTAGGTATCGGGCCATCGACTGGTCTTTTGCTTCAAAATTTCCTCCGACCTATTCAGCCACTAATTGGGAGTCTGTGAATGCAATTAGGTGCTCGACCCCATGCTCAATAGCCATTCTCATTTCTGCTAATAGGGCCTTGTACTCTGCCTCGTTGTTTGTGATTGTATAGTCCAGTTTGATTGCAAAATCATATTCTTTCGCATCTGGGGAGCGAAGAGTGACCCTAATGCATCCACCAGATGTAGTTAATGACCCATCGACCTACGGAGTCCAAACAAAAGGGGCCGCAGTACTCTGATCAGGTAAATTGATTCACTCTGCAATGAAATCGACGAGTACCTGTGCTTTGATAGCTGTTTGAGGTTAAAATTTGATATCAAACTCTCTGAGCTCGATCGTCCACTTGGTCAATTTGCCTGATGTATCCAGCTTTGCCAACACTTGCTTTAATGGCTAGTTGGTTAACACTATGATAGAGTGAGGCTAGAAGTATAGTCTCAGCTTTCGAGCAGTGGTCACTAAGGCCAATGCAAACTTCTCAATCTCTAAATAATTATGTTCTGGTCCTTGGAGTGACTTACTGTAATAGTAAATTGGTCGATGATTGTTGTCCTAGGTTGATATCAGTATTGAGTTGATTGACGCCTCCGAGACTACTAAGTATATCTGAAGCACTTCTCCCAGCTCAGGTTTTGCCAACATCGATGGTGAGGTTAAATACTGTTTCAATTCGATCAGTGCTTGGTCGCATCGCTCCGTCCACTGAAAATTGGTCTTTCTAGCATTTCTTACGATTTTAAAGAAGGGTAGGCTTTTGTCGGCTAACCTCACAATAAATCTACCCAAAGTCATGATTTTTCCGACCAAACTCTGAACTTTTTGAACCATTCTCAGAGGGGTCATATCTAAGACTGCCTGAATTTTTTGTGGATTGGCTTCAATGCCTCTCTGACTGGCCACGTAGCCCAGGAATTTCCCTCCTTGAACTCCAAAAGTGCATTTGTTCGAGTTCAACTTTAATCTAAACGCCCTTAATATCTCAAAAGTATGACTGAGGTCGAGTAAGTGGTATTGTGCTTTTTCTGTCTTAACTATCATGTCATCAACGTAGACTTTCATTAATTTTTCGATCTCGTCTCCGAACATAAAGTTTACTAACCGCTAATAAGTTGCCTCAAAATTCTTCAAACCAAACTGCATAACAAGAAAGCAATAGACACCGTTAGGAACCACAAAAGATGTTTTATCCCTATCCTCGGGTGCCATGAATATTTGATGATAGCCATGGAATGCATCCATCATACTCAATAATTCACATCCAGCAGTAGAATTGACTAGTAAATCTATCCGAGGTAAGGGGTAAGGTCTTTAGGGCAAGCTTTATTCAAATCAGTAAAGTCATTACACATCCTCCATTGTCCCTCAATTTTTAGGACTAAAACAACATTACAAAGCCAAGAGGGATACAAAATTTCTACAATATAACCTGCATCTAAGAGTTTTCTAACCTCCTCCTCGATGATCTACATTTCTCGGCGTTGAACGTCCTTGTCTTCTGGCTGACCGGCTTGTATGAAGGGTCAGTGTTGAGGTGGTGCACAATGACGTTAGGGTCAATTCCCTACAGGTCGGATGCTTTCCACGCAAAGACGTTGATATTTCTCCTCAAGAAATCAACCATGAGATATTCCAAGTGGGGACCTAAGTTCATCCCAATACGGGTTGTCTTTTTGGGACTGCCTTATTCGAGCTCAATTGTCATGAATTTCCCGATGGGCTCCACCCTGGTATCCTCCAATTTTCTCTTTTTACTGACATGGGACTCTTCAGGTTCTGCTACAGAGGCATCCCCCGAAGTCTTCAGCTGTGGTCGAGTCTTCTGCCTGAATGGATCAATCGAAATGCTGTAGCATCTCCATGCCACCTTCAGATTGCACAAAAGTTCGCCAGTGCCAACTGGGGTTGGAAATTTTACTTTCAAATGATATGTAGAAATGATGGCACGGAAGTCATTGAGGACAAGTCAGCCAATGATGACATTATAGGCGAATGGGGCATTGACCACAAGGTTATTCAGCATTAATGTTCTCCTTCGAGGAGCCTCCCCAAAAGATGTGGTCAAGTCGATCGATCCCTCCGGTATGATCTTCAACCCCCCGAACTCAACCAGTGGTGTGCGCACAGGCTAAAATTTCAACTTGCCTAAGTTCATTCTTTTCAAAGTAGATAAGAATATAACATTCGCTGAGCTGCTATTATCGATCAAAACCTTGCACCCCTCGAAGTTTGTGATTTCTATAGACACAACCATTGGGCAATCTATTTTGTGATCAACATTTTTGCCCTCAAGATGGGCCAAGTCAGCATCCACGAATGAAATGGGCTCTGCACTCGTAGAGAGGGGGAAAGTTGTCTCCACAAGTGAAACCTTATTGGACTTAAGTCTCCTCTGCATCTATCTACGAGCGGACTTAGAGTCCCCCCCAGTAGGAACTCCTGCGATCATGTCAATAACTCCTTTAACGGGTGGGCGGTCATCTTGGGTGGGCTTTTTTCCTTTGTTATCTCTTCTAGGGCTAACCGACCTTTTTCTACTGGGAGTTCTATCAGTTTTTCCCCCTTCGACTTGGGCTTCCACAGCTATATACTTTTTAAGATGACCCTGCCTGATCAATCTCTCGATCTTATCCTAGAGATTGAAGCACTCGTCAGTATCATGCCCCTTCTGCCTGTGGAAGTGGCAGTATTTCTTTGACTTTTACATGGCCTCAGTCTTCGTCAATTTTCTTAGCTTTTTGAGGAGGTTATCATGCTGGATAGCGTATAAAACCTCCTTCCTCGGGGTGTTCAACAGTGTATACTCGTGGAAGCGTTTGATCAGAGACCGACCTCGCTCGTAGTGTTTCTAGTCACCTCTCTCCTTCTTTTTCTTACCGACCTCAGAGGATCCAAACTTGAGCTTGTTCATCTTCTCCTGGGTCATGTATCTTTTGGTCAAGTTAAGCAGCTCCTCCATCGACCCGGGCCTTTCCTGCAGCAGAGCATTTGCGCACTCTTTATGCTTGAGCCCCAGGAAAAGCACATCATTCAAGAACTCAATCCTGGGGTTATCAATCTTCAGGACCTCCGTGTTAAATCTGATAAAGATGTTTCGGAGGGATTCCCCCTCATTCTGCTTGATGGTATAGAGGTGGGTATGAGGGAGCTTAGCCTTCCTCCGACTGGCAAACTGGTGTAGGAATTTATCGCACAGCTGGTCATAGGAGTAGATCATTAATAGTTTCAGCTTCACGAACCAGTCTAGTGCGATGCTTTGGAAGGTGGTCACCAGTATTTTGGCATGAATAAATTCATTGTGATCGTCCAGCTGCATCATGTGCTCAAACTGCATGAGATGCTCGTTGGGGTCGGTGGAGCCATTGTACCTTGGGAGGTCGGTGGGGACTTTAGCATCCACAGCAATGCGTTCGTCGATGATCTCCTACACAAATAGGGATCCTCTCTCCCGATGAGACCTTTAAGGAGCATCCAAGTTTGGAGCCCTGTCAGTATTTCTCCTCGAGACCTCATCGAGATACCTGTTCAACTATTGGACCTGATGGGATACTTTCTCCCACTCGTCCTGATCCGCCTGAGTGGCGTTTTGGTCTAAACCTGACTTAAGGCACTCGATCCTCTCATGTTGCGGGGCTCGACTGGGCCGATACGCCAAATTTATAGATTCTCCTCGATCTTCACAGTAATCACGCTTTGCGTGTTCAACCCTATCGTACTGCATGGCTCGATTAAGTCAAACGTGATCCTCTGAGTTTGCCACCTCCTCACATGGTTCTAGACTCCTCCTCTCCATCGGCAAGCGTCTGGGATTGACCTCGCGCCAAGAGAGTGGCTGCCTGGCTTCATGGTGAGAGAGGCTATTCTCCTGGGGTCTGTTTTTCAGTGGTGGCGGCTGCAAAGCTGCACTAGCGGCGAGGGTAGGTACTGAGGTGTACCTGTTTAGGACAACAAATAATTGAGCCGATATCTAAGTGGAGATCTATTAACTGATCAGTTGCATCAACTAAGACATGGGTAGCGTCACCAGCTGGTCCTGGGAAACGTTGGTGCCTGGAGCGATCGAGTCTTGCTAGGTGTTAGGGAGAGGCGGAGAAATAGACCTTCGAATCTCCTCCCTTCCAAATGTTACTCTACGTGTGTTCACCATTTTTTTCGCTACAATCTCAAAGTTCCCACAGATGACGCCAAATGATGCTACAAAATACTGCGTGTAGAGGAAATGGGGGTTGAATATAGTTCTGGGTTTGAGATCTGCAACCACAACACACGTTAGACTAGTCGAGGTACCCCCAGCTAAGGCACTCCGACGCTCAAGTTAGTTCTGGTCGAGTGGGTTAATCGAGCAGAATATAGAGAATGTAAACTGTATAGTGTAAGTGGCATTACCTTGAGCGTGGCTGGGCCTGAAATATTAATAGCTTTCTACGAGTGTGATTTTACCAAAGTACCCCTGTCATGTGTACTAGATTTTTCTCATGCCAGGGGGTTGAAAGTCATTCAATGTATAGATCCCAATACTGTGCCAGGTGACTAAATCTCCTGCATTTCTGGGTAAATTGGTCCAGCAGAGGCACGTTTCTGCCAAAGTTGTTGGCAGGACTGTCAAAGTTGTCAGAGTTGTTGGCAACTGTTGCACTGGCTGCCACGTGTCATTGGAATGGGCTCGATCCATCAAATCAACATGCCTGGTAGGTATCTGAGTGAACGTCGGAGGTCGATAAATGTCGACCAGACTCAATGCTTGAATTATTAGGGTAGTCTTCAGGTCGATACAGGTCCACCGTAGATACTCCCAAGTGAAGTTGATACTGGTCAACCAAATAAATTCCACCTTTGGGCCTTGTGGGCCGTCTCGTTAGATGTTAAGCCTGTTGGGCCTATTAGGTTATCCCATATCAGGTAAGTTTTTCGATTCAATAAATGGTCCGATTTCTCGAACATTGTTTGGATCTTTTATTCCATCTTATATTTTATCTCATTTTTCATTTTATGAATACATATCAAATATTTCCTTATATGAAAAAATAATTAATTTAAAATCATACACACAATTGACATGTATCAACTAAATTAAAATATGAGATAAAATATAAAATAAAATAGAAAATATAAAGTATGATACCCTAGGTACCAGAATACTATTAACTCTATGGACTTAAGTAATTACAACTTATTATTTTGGAGGCGCATAATTGGTGTGTAACGTACGTGTGATGCACATACACGGCAACCAAGCTTTAAACAAGAAAAAACGATAATTTTTTAAATAAATATGAGAACACAATATATGGGAACATGTTTGTTTAATAATATGGGTAAATGGCACTTCACCCCTAAATTCCCCTAAATTTAATTGTTTAGGTGTATTACCTCTTCAAAAATAATTAAAAGATACTTCACCCCCTTAAATTAGAATTATTGGAATACTTTGCATCCCAAATATAATTTCTAGTAGATTATGTCGTTCGAGAAAAAGTTTAATATTCTTGTCATTTTCACTTTTTCCTACCTATCTATACATATTTGTGTGACACCAGGCGTGGCTCTACCTTTAGTTAAATAAGGCGACCACCTTATGCCTCCAAATTTTGGAGGCCTCCTATATGCATTTTCTTTTATATTTTGTGTCTCAAAAATAAAATAAGACCTATTTTTTTCTCCTTTTTTTTACATTATATGCCTAAAAAAAAGTAGGTATTTAATTTTGAAGCCTCATATATATTTTTTCTGTTTCAAACAATTTAGGCATAACCTTATTAGTTAAGCTTACAATAAATAATTAATTAAAAATATAAATTTAAATGTTATTACATTTGATTCTCCTAAATAATATTAGAGTTAATTTTCTTTTACTATAAATCAAGGTTTTATTTCTTAATTTTTTTTTCAAAATAAATTTTTCAAAATTAAAATTAATAAAATATGTCAACATCTCAAGAAAGATAAAATGGGCTAACTGTGCCGATCAATTAAAAAAGAATGTTAGATGAAATCAATTATAAAAATATAATTAATATTTTTGCATATGAAAAAAGCTAGAAAATAAAATTTAGATAATAATATTTTACACAAGAAGTGTTTCTTTCTATAAAATACGAAACAGTTACTAAAAAGACATGTGTACTAGATAGTTAGTTTTTTATTATATATTAAAGGCCACATTTTTATGTTTCGCCTCAAGCCTCCAATTTTATTGAGATGGCTTTGTGTGATACTCTACGCAATGAGTTGTATATATTTCCTTAAGATGGTTATTAGTTTGTAAAGTGCATTTTTTACAAAATTAATTAATTATGATTTTTATTGAAAAGCTAAATTAGCTGGTAACCCAAAAAAGAAAAACAAATATGCAGTATATGGGTACTTCTTACTCTTTCCTTCATAATCAACATGTGACCATTGTTTAGAGGAATGACGAAATTAATGACTCTGATTCTTTAAAGATGGATTAGATACTCTTAGTATTACTACAATGAAGCATGAGCTTTACTATTTTCTAAAATAGTCTTTTATAAAGTAAGAAAAAATTGTTTTAGAGTAATAATAAAGTTAGTAATTTTGTTCTTTAATGTGGTTGGCAAAGCAATCTTATTAGATCAAAAAATAAATTAATCATTTGAAAATGTCATTTACAATACAACCAACATTCCTGCCATATGATTGAAAAACTAAAAATACTTCTAACTAAAATACATATGCTAAAACTCATTCAATTGTGTTTCAATCAACAATTAATTCCTTAAACAATAAGAAAAGGCAAACAAGCTAACCGAATATAGGAATAAATAAATAAATAAATAAGAACCCTAGTATTCTATTGTTCTGGATAGATGAGTTTCTTTATTTTTTTAGTTGAAAAATGTAAAAATGACAAAAGTAGTCGGGTTCCTTTTTTTGAATGAAAAAAGGTGAGGAAAAGTAAAAATGACAAGAATGGCCTTTTTTCCGACCATATAATCTATTAGAAATTATATTTGAGGGGTAAAATATTCCAATAACTCTAAGTTGAGGAGATAAAGTGCCTTTTAGTTATTTTGGGGGGTAATAGGCCAAAACAATTAAATTTAAGAAGATGAAGTGCCATTTAGCCTAATAATATATATACATGTTAAAAATGCACATATATATCCATACATTATATATAAGTGTACATATTACATATAAAATACACAAATGTATGTATACTTATATATAGTATGTATTTTATGTTTTTGTAAACATTTATAAAGAGAAATATATTTATGCTAGTGATCGATAATGTGGTACGTTGATGAGTATGATATATTTGTCGGATGCATACAAAAACTGTGTTGGCGTTGTCTTCATATTTAATACCATACGATGAATGAAATGATTTTTTAGGATATGTTTGAACCGTAATAGCAACTATATAAACACCACTTATTTTTCTTTACAGGTTGCATTCAACGATGAAAAAGCTGGGAGGGCCAAGGAAAGGCTGTCATCTGAAATTCAAGTGCTATGTATACACACACACACACTTTGGAGAAATTAAATTGGCTTTTGAAGAAACCGAAGAGCTATTCATGCATGCCATTGTTTAAATACTATAACACATAAAAAGATATAGTGAGACAAGTCAATATTAATTAATTAAGGTTGCCTACCCGTGCGGGAGAACTTATATACGCACAAATTCTTCTAACGATAATCTGTTGGCAGAAAATTGTGAGGAATTAATTTTAATGTGAAAACATGAATATATATATATATATATATATATATTATCGCTTTCCAAGGGCCTGGGTCAAGACAATTGAAGGTTGGATTCATTCTCAATTTGATTAAATTAATGTTCCTGAACTAATTTAAATTTTGAACACATAATCAATGTCAGGATTATATACTAAAATTGTTTCCAACAAAACCATCTCATAATTCAGTCAGTGATTTATTTGAAATGATCAATGTTGATTTTGTCTTGAAATTTGAGTTACAAATAATGAGAAACAAAAGAAATAGTGCGAAATGGAGCAAAGCGGATGAGACCAGACGCTAGAGCATATCTGGCGCACGTTGACATGTTGCCATGTGTCGGGCGTGAGGTGGTGCGCACCCTAGCTAGGGAATGCACAGATCTAGGCAACAATCTTGCAATGTGTGCCTGGGCACAAGGATTGCCATGCCCAGGCGCATGAAGTACTAGAATTGTGCTCCTTGGCGTGAGTTCCGCACACCCAGGCACAACGTGTCTCAACTAGTTGCGGTAAAACTCAGCAGCAGTAGGTGTTCCACATGCCTTGGTGTGCAGTGCAAGGCCCATAGGCCAGGTACTATGTTTTCACAAGTATTTAATTGTGCTTTCTTTTGAGATAAATAGAGATTAACCCTATATAATAGATTCTATACTGCTTTTGAGATAGTTTCTCGAGACAGAGTTCAAAACAAGGGTGTTGAGTGTTCTCATGAGATTTGTGGAACTTAATTTGTACTTGTTACTTTGATTTAAAATCAATGAAATTCTTTTCTTTATCGAGTGGATTAGGCACATTAAATCTTGTTGTCAATTTATCGAATTACTTTACTGTTACATTAAAGTTAGGATTTGATCTTTTTGGGTTTCAACAAACTTATATTAGAACTAGGGTTGATCGAATTTCAACCATGAAGTACAAGGTAGAGAAATTCGATAGGAAGAATGACTTTGGACTGTGGAAGATAAAGGTTCACGCCCTCTTATGTCAACAAGGTTTATAAAGAGCGTTAAAGGACAGATATTTCTTGCCAAAGATGCTGTCAGATGAAAAGAAAAATGAGTTTATGGCGAAGGCTTATGGTACTCTGTTGTTATCATTAGCAAATAATATATTGAGAGAAGTCGCCATGGAAAGTAGCCAGTAGGATTGTGGTCAAAGCTGGAGAGTCTCTATATGATGAAGTCCCTCACAAATTTGCTATATTTGAAACATCGATTATACACATTAAAGATGAAGGAAGGTACATCTATTACTCAACACATTGATTATTTCAATAGGGTAATTCTGGATGTCACTAATATAGATGTACAAATTAAAGATGAAAATCAAGTGTTAATCCTCTTATGTTCTCTGCAAAAATCTTTTGAGCACTTGGTCACTACTTTGTTGAATGTGAGAGATATAATTTCAATGGAGGATGTGAAGGCTTAATTGAATTCCAATAAATTGAGAAAACATGTCCTGGGTAACAACAATAGTGAAAGTGGGGAAGGATTAGTTGTGATGGGAGATCGAGAGAAAGGGAAAGGAGTAAAGGCCGATCAAAATCCCGAACCAAGCCTAGAACAGGCAATAAATGTTTTAGGTGTGGAGAAAAAGGGTACTGAAAATGTAATTGTCTAGAATGAGGAAAGATGAATGATACAGGTGAAACTTCTAATTAGAAATGGGATGATGTTGCAAGAATCATTAAGGATGAATCTAATGGTGGGCTTATTCTCAATGTTACTAAGAGTTCATTGAGTTCAAAGTGGATTTTAGATAGTGATTGTTCCTACCACATATACCCATGAGAAGATTAGTTTACCATGTATCAGAAATTTGATAGTGGTAAAGTGATTATAGGAAATGATACTTCTTGCAAGGTTGTAGGAATTAGCTTAGTTAGTATCAAAATATACATGACAGTATAGTGAGGACCCTAACATCTATGCATCATGTTCCTAATGTGAAGAAAAATCTAATTTCGTTAGGTAATATGGACAAGAATGGCAGTGAGTACAGAGCTCAAGATAGAGCTCTGCAAGTTTCTAAAGGTGCACTACTTAACATGAAGAGAGACAAGAAGAATAACCTTTACAAATTCTAAGGCAGCACAATTTCTGGTACTGCAGCAGTTTTTTATCAGTTAATGATACTACAAGATTGTGGCATATGCGACTTGGGCATATGAATGAGACGGGAATGTCAAAATTGAGTAAATGGGGTTAGCTTTGTGGAGAAAAGATTGGAGAATTGGATTTCTACAAGCAGTGTGTTCTTGGCAAGTAATACATGGTGAAATTCAACATAACAGTTTACAGGACCAAGGGAACCTTGGATTACATTCACTAAGATCTTTGGTGACCTACTCATATTCCTTTAAAGGGAAGTGCTAGGTACATGCTAACATTCATTAATGATTTCTCACGGAGAGTATGGGTACATAAGCTCAAGCATTAAGATTATGTGTTTGTCAACTTCAAGCAATGAAAAACTTTAATTAAGAAGCAAACAAGAAAGGAGATCAAATGCTTGAGGAGAGACAATGGATTGGAGTTCTACAATAAGGAATTTCTAAAATTTTGCAATAAGAAAGAAATTATGAGGCATCGCACAATTGTACATACACCACAATAGAATGGAGTTACAGAAAGGATGAATAGGACTATCTTAGAGAAAGCTAGATGCATGCTCTTTAATGTCGAATTGTCTAATGATTTTTAGGTAAAAGCTGTTAACACTACTTGTTATTTAGTGAATAGATCACCATCTACTACTTTAGACTATAAGACACCAATGGAAATTTAGTTTGGGTCTCTAGCTGATTACTTAAATCTGAGAGTATTTAGATGTCCAACTTATGCTCATATCGATGATGAGAAGCTTAAGCCAAGGGCTAGGAAGTGTATACTCCTAGGCTATGCAAATAGAGTTAAAGGTTATCATTTGTGGCGTAATGATGACAAGGGCTCCAAAGTGATTATCAGTTAAGATGTGACATTTAATGAGTTTGCAATGATGAAAAAGATGGAGCATGGTGAAAGTAGTCAACAGGATGTTAAAGAGAAGGTGGAGTTTGAAATTGACACTCCATAAGTTTCAAAGGAGAAACAAAAAGTGGTAGATGAAGCTGGTGAGAATAGACTATCATCTAATCAACAACAGAAAAATAATTCACTATAAAACCATAGTTTAGCTCACAATAGAGAGAAAAGACAAATCAAATCACCACAGTGGTTTGCATATTCAGATCTGATTACTTATGTTTTGAGTTTGGCTGAAGATTTTGTGGTTGATAATCTAGTCACATACAATGAGGCCATTTCTTTCCCAAATTCTAATAAATGGATAACAACTATGAGTGAAGAGATTGAGTCTCTACACAAGAATAACACATGAAAACTGGTTGATGTACATAAAGGGTAAAAGATTGTAGGTTGCAAATGGATCTACAAGAAAAAAGAAGGAATTTCTCAGGTTGAGGATGTTAGATACAAAGCATAATTAGTTGCTAAAGGTTTTACTTAGAGAGATGGAGTTGACTTTTATGAGGTGTTTTCCCCAACTATAAAACATACTTCCATTCGTGTTTTACTTATCATGGTGGCTTTGTTTGATATGGAACTTGAGTAGATGGACATGAAAATAGCGTTTCTGCATAGTGAGTTGGAGGAACAAATCTATATGACCCAACTAGACGTATTCTTTGTTTGCATGAAAGGAAATCAAGCATGTCTTTTAAAGAGGTCTTTGTATGGCTTGAAGCAGTCTCCTAAGCAGTGATATAAGAGTTGAGTGATGATATTAAGATAAAGGATTTGGGCAGTGTGAAGAAGATATTCAGCATAGAAATCATCTAGGACAGACATGCAGGATTGTTGTATTTATCTCAACAACATTCCATTGAGAAATTACTGAAGCATTTTAGGATGGATAAGTCCAAGTCAGTTAGTATACCACTTGCAACTTGTTTCATGCTCTTATCAAATTTATCACCAGTACTAACGAAGAGGTGGAGCACATGTCTAATGTGCCATATGCTAGTGTAGTGGGTAACTTGATGTACGCCATGGTGTGCACACTAAGAAAGACTTATTAACAGGCTGTGAAATGGATCATGAGGTATCTGAGAGGGTATGCAAATAGATGTTTAAAGTATAGTCAATTAAATTCTACTACTAGAATTATTAGCTATATGGATGTAGATTATGCTGGAGATTTAGATAGTAGAAGGTCCATAACTAGATATGTGTTTTGTGTTTTGAGTTGTATAGTTAGCTGGAAGGCGATTTTGCAGTCCTTAGTTGCATTATCTACAATAGAAGCTGAGTACATGGTTTTGGCTGACAATGTAAAAGAAGGCATTTGGCTAAAGAGGCTAATTGAGGATATAGGGGAAAATGTAGCCTACCCTCCTGTGAAAATTAAATTACCACAAAACCCCCTGTGTAAAAAATGGAGTCTAATCAATACCATGTGTTTCATCAAAATTGCCACCATACCCCACAAATGGAGGTCACGCACTAAGTGTGCATGTAGGAATAGCAATTTTGCCTATGACTTGTCCAAAATGCCTTCCAGGGGTCTAGTTGGCCCTTTTTTAATCTAAAGTTTAAAAACTCTTATTTTAACTTTATCTTTTTCCATTTCTTTCTGAAAATAATTTCCTTCCTTTCTTCTTTCTCTGTTTTCTCTCTGATAGTGTGCTAATTTTTTTTCTTCAAAACAAGACCTAAAAACACTCCATATTAAGTTAAAAAAAGGGCCATGGAACCCCTCTTAATATAAATAAATGGGTAATGGAGCCCCTTTTTAAATTTAAAAAAAGGCTATGAGACCACACTGTGCAGAAACAAATTTTGTAATTTTAGTCCCCATGCAAACACCAGACAAATATAAGACAGATTTTATAGAATATATTCATAGTATACAATAATTAATGTACATTATCCCTTGGAAAGAACAAAAGAGAAAAATGAGATATTGGGGATAAAACTTGAATCACTTTACAAACTTAATATATAACTCTTCTTTCATTTGATAATATGATGTGTTTACATACATAAATAATAGGCATCAATGAACGCCTTCTTGTAAATAAAAGGTATTAATCTGCAACCACAGCCTCAACAACATCTACAACCACAACATCATAAACTTTATCCTTAGCAGCTTGGTCATCACCAGCAAGTATTTCATTCTTTGCATCATAATCTACAGCACACTTAAGATCCCTTACTTCAATATCTTGGCCATCAATAGCAGATAGATCATTCTCTTCCCCTTCAACTGCATCATCCTAAACACCATGAATATCCTCAACTAAATTTCAAAGCCAATATATGGATAATTCATAGGACCTTGCAATTCATAAAATCAAATTGTGCTATTAGTCACTACAGAAAGCAAAAGAATGACTTTGAACAAAAAAGGTTACATTACCTCGATGACATTCTAACATTTGTATAACAGTAGGTCTTAATACCCTTTATAGTTTTAAATAGCAATATATGCTAACTCACTAACAATCATATTGTATTTATGGGCCATAATACCCCTATGTTAGAATATAGGACAAAAAAAAATAGAGGCTAACAAACCCCATGTGTTATACAAAATAAAGTCAACAGCAATCATCTTTCAACTAACATCAAAATAATTTGAATTCTATGACTAGTTTCTTCATGAGTTACCCAGAAAAATGTATTCAATCAGAGGCCTTAATAAACTTCTAACAGTAATGAATAGCAAATCCCACAATCATTGAACTTATTCTCAAATTGCTCGTATTTCAAATGGTAAAAGGAAGAAGGGTTTTAAAATAGATTTTTGATTTTAATTGTTTTCTCTCTAGCAAAGTATGAAGAAATAGAGAGAAAATAATGAAAGTCATCGTGATTTTCACAATGGTGTTTTACTTTTGCCATTGCTACTGTTGTCGGGTAGGAATGGGGAAGATGATAAAATTGAAACTGTCAATTAATTTTGTGATGGATTGAGTCTATCCCCTATATAAATAAAAAGGGCCATGTAACCCCTCTTGTATAAAACAAAAAAGGCCACACATTTTGTTTTCACTTTTTTATGTTACACTCAACCAGTTGAGAGAATAAGAGAGAAAAGGTAGAGATAGAGGTTTTAGTAGGCAACAACTTGATTTGCAAATTTCTTGCCATTTACAGTCTTATATATAATTGGTTGTTAAGTTTTATTGTAGTATTAAACTTTTACATTCTCTCAATTATGGAGATTTTCACAAAAAAAAAAAAACCCAGCCCACAAAAACCCAACATGTGCTAGTTCAAAAAATACAAGAAAAAACGAATGGTAACAAAAAAATTCTTCTTGGATCACGAATGTCTTCAATCAAAGATGATTTATTCACGATAAAATGCTGAAAAATGACTTAGCTTGTGTTGGGTGAAAGTTTATTTTTTTTCCTAAGAGTTGAAAGTGGGGTTTTTTAGATTGTTGGATTTTGTGTCTTTTGTCTTTTTTTCCATCCAAATGTATGACAAAGCAATTGAGGGAAACTTGCAGCAGTGCCTAAAATCCTCTTCATCACTCATAAGGGCATTTTTTTTTTTTATTTTTGACAAAACAATGCGGATGGGGTGAGTGAAGCAATTTTAAAGAAACATAGGGTACTAATCAAACTCCTATTTTTTTTTTCACAGGAGGTTTTATGGAAATTTTGAATTTCACAAGGTGGATATGTGTATATAGCCTCGAGGATATGGGTATGGATTCTGATATTACTATTGTATTTTGTGATAGTTAGAGTGACACACACTTGTCAAAGAATCAAGCATTTCATGAGAGAATAAAACGCATTGATGTGAGATATCACTTTGTCTAAGATATGG
The DNA here is from genome assembly GCA_014898725.1 of Jacaranda copaia. Lineage (NCBI taxonomy): Eukaryota > Viridiplantae > Streptophyta > Magnoliopsida > Lamiales > Bignoniaceae > Jacaranda > Jacaranda copaia. The sequence continues at coordinate 1,070,092 of JACGDI010005504.1, forward strand.
TGTCTCAGAGTGTTATTTTGGTAGACAAAGTTGGGACTAAAGATAATCCGGCAAACATGTTGACTAAGATTGTTTCAGGAATCAAATTCAAGCATTGCTGGCATTTGATTAACATCTATAGACTCAGATGAAAGACATTTTTGGGGGTAGGGACAAAGAAGATGAATGGTGAATTTCAAGTTAAGGTGGAGAATTGTTGATTTTGCTTTGAAATTTGAGCTACACATGATGAGAAACAAAAGAAACGGTGCAAAATGGAGCAAAGCGGACAAGATGAGACACTCGAGCATACCCTGGCGTGAGGTAGTACATGATCGGGCTAGGGAATGCATGAATTTGGGAAACAAGTCTCATGACGTGTGCCTGGGCACAAGGAGTGTCGCACCTAAGTGCAGGTGGTACTAGAATCGCATGCCCTGGCGCGAGTTCCACACACTAGGGCACAAGTTCCGCATGCCCTGGCACGGTGTGTCTCGACCAATTGTAGTAAAACACGGCAGCAACAAGTATTTCGCACTCCAAGGTGCAAGCCATGCACTCCTCGGCGCGTGGCGCAAGGCCCATGGGCCAGGTACTATGTTTTCGCGGGTATTTAATTATGTTTTCTTGTGGGACAAGTAGAGACAAACTCTAGACAATAGATTCTATATTGCTTTGGAGATAATTTCTCGAAATGGAGTTTAGAATGAGAATATTGGGTGTTCCCATGAGATTTGTGAAACTCAATTTGTACTTATTATTTTAATTTGAAATCAATAAAATCTTTTTCTTTATCGAGTAGATTAGAAATATCATCGAACCATATTAAATTTTGTTATCAATTTATCAAATTACTTTACTATTACATTTAGAGTTAGGATTTGATCTTTTTAGGTTTCAATAATTAATATATTAAAAAATAAAAATAACTCGAGATTGAATATCGCAGGAGTGAGTGAATCTACATGGGAGTTTTATAGGTGAGTGTAATACAAAGAATGTGAGATTAGATTTAATTAGCCAGATGTATTCATGTATGGAATCAAGTTAATTGGATCGTCGGATTAAGTTGGGTTAGATTAGTCAAACTCAAACGAAAAGTGCACGAATCGTCATACTATTCTGACATTTTTCTTCTTCTTTCTAGAGATAACTACATCACTTCCGTTGTACCATATCAAATTGCTTTCTAAATTTCCAAATTTTGTTGTGGATGACTTATCTTTTATCAAACTTTGGACATTAATTAGTCAGGCGTGCCTGCATATATATTGAGCCAAATTAATTAGATATCATGATAATATTATAAAGGGCAAAATAAATGTCAGTGTAGATATGCATATGCTAGACTTTATTATTGAAGGCAACGAAGTAATTATCTTCGGTGCTATCTATCTCTCTATCTATATATATGTATGATCTGCAAGTTGGGTGGTCCATTCTATTGAGAATATTTCAATTTATATATATACAAATCTAGGCAATTGCTAAAATGCACATGCCCACATACATTATGGAAACATAAATTTTCACGACCTGACATTGGTGTCCACATGGCTAACCATTTATTTTTGTATAAAGTATTATGTTCGAGATACCTATAATGGAATTATAACGATGCACTCGTGATTATTGTATCAACATCAAAGATTTAATTTAGCACTCTACTTGCATTTTATTTTTGTGTCGACAATGTTGTATAAAGTAATTAATTATATGGAAACAATGATTAATGTGATTGTGAGGTGAAGTGTGGTTGAAGTAATGCTTGTGACAAAATTCCAATACTACAAAGAGATTTATGAGAAAAGGTTTTATGTATGTAGTCCTTTTATTAAAATATTTGCAAATCACTTGTTCAGATGTATGCAGTCTTAAGGTGTCGATCTACCGCACAATATCTCTTTTTTTCGGAGACTCGTCGATCTTTAGAGCTCTAGCCAAACCTTTATATAGAGTTGTCTCGTCTTATATTACGATCAGGGATCAAGCACCCTAACTGTAGGTAATTAATATGCTTAAACCCATGGTATTGCTCGACTCTCCCCGGCCCCTAGAGGGACCCCTCAGCCCCGCTCGCACACAAGAGCCGCGTTGTTCTCTTTGTGTTTAGTCTCTTCAGGCCTTAGCATGCAGGTCCATCACTCGTGCTTTTTGCTTTCTGGTGGTTACTACGTGCAATGGGTTCGGCTAGTCCTACAAATGTCTGCACACTACATATTTAAAATTTGTCAAAATTAAATTTGTAAGAAAAAGAATTAATTCGGTGTATTATTGTATTCGCGAAAAATAGTAGTATCCACCCTAGCTAAAATTATCGCAATGTACATAGATGTATCCAAAGGAGTCCAACATGCAATCTATTTTTCTTTTTGTTACAGATGTGAGAGGACATTCAAAATGCATGAGAATTTTGAGTGTCGGAATAATTCAACCTATAGCCTGTAGGGGTTTGGTGAGAAATAAAAGAGAGATCAGTCGTGATGGATAGCCCGAGGCAATATATATGCATTTGCAGTTTGAATTTTGAAATAAAGTAGCTCAATTTAGGGAAGATAGCCATGCCCATAAAAAGGACCGGACCAGTCATTAAGACACCATGAAAAATGGTAAGCTAAGGCCAAACTATTGAAGCTTGTAATAATGAATTTGCCAGCGTAGATTGAGCATTATTTCACGTTCTAGGTATATGGTTGGTATTGTGAAATATATATATATATATATATATATATATGCGGATTGAATGTAACTACTAATCATTATTTAACGTGGGAACTATCATTATCACAATTTCATTCAGATTTCAATCAAAATTAAGAGGGCATTTCGTTAAATTTATTTAAAAAAATTTACAAACTTCTCCACCTTAATTTTTCTACAAATAATGCATAACTAATCTATTTCGCTTCAAACATACTATATTGCGGATTGATAATTAATAATTTTTGTTGATGATAGTTAGAAAAATTATATTTGCTACAAAAATTCGTAGTTAGAATCTATAGCTATAGCTGCAAAATTAATTTCATCACAATTTTTTCATAGCACATACTTAAGTTTTTGATTGTGAAAATTGATAACAATAATTTTGTGATTAATATAATTAAAATAAATTATTTTTTAAGATTATATTAAAAAATTAGGAACTTCTTATTTTTTCCAAAGAATTATGAAATTCTAACGCCTTATTTTTAAAAATTATAAACAATTTTATAACATATTATAACTCTCAAACTACTTAATACATCTTCTCAATTAGCTCCTGTATTCGGAGATGTGATTAGTTCACATATTGAATTGCTGCAACGTATAAATTTAAACTTTTTGACCACCTTAAGTATTGAGTTAGAACAACTGAATCACCATCTTGAAGGCTGAAAATATGATTGGCAAAAAGAAATAGTATATTATTAACTTAAATAGTAACTTTTAGTTTAGCTCTATATATGTTGTCCTTTATTTTTTCCTCATCCTATAATAATCTTGGTTAGGGGCGCAATCAAGATGAATCGAAGTGAGCCTGGGGAAAATTTTCAAGCTCAAGCTCAAGCTCAAAAATTTACATTAGGCTTGAGCTCGAGCTCGAGCTCTTGCTCGACAAGCCTAGAGTTTTAAGCTCGAACTCGACTCGACTCGATAGTGCTCGAATTGTTAAGTAAGCTGTAAAGAGTTGTTCGAGCTCGTACTCAAGCTCGAGTCTAAGGTCGAACTCAAAATAAAAATAAAAATATAAATATAAATATAGCTAGTAATGTAGTAAATATTTAACAATAAAATAAAAATAATATTAAATTGGCTCATGAGCCTCTAGCCTAAATAATATAGATAGCTCAAAGCAGTCTCGAAATAGAGCTCGGCTTATGAGGCTGGCAAGCTTGCATCCCTAATCTTAGTTATGTGTGCCCAAGGCTTTTCAATTCAAACATTTTTGTTTTTCTCCTTTTTTCCGCGAAATTAAACAGAAAGAATATTGGGCAACTCTGAAATTGACGTGACATATATGGCAAGAACTACAATCTTTTGTGATAGCTCAATCTTATGAAGCGAGCTGCAAATAGGCAATTACAATTAATGTGTAATTATTAGCAAGTAGATATTAATTGGAGTGCTCACAATAAAAGAAGCAAAATGAGAAGTTAGACGCCCTTATAAATGAAGCATTCATCTTGTCATCTGTATGCAAACAGAGACATTATTTCCAAATCTATGCAGTTTTTACGTTGTTCATAAATGCGGTCACACAAACCACCCCCAATAATACTGATACGCACTCCCCGCCTCTTTCCTAATATATTCCTACAGTTTGATATTAGCATGCCAATACGTTTTTGTGTTTTTGCGTACAATCATGAACGTAAGTAAGTTGAAGAATGATGAAAAAGGCAGCTCAAAATACCAAGTTGAAATCTACCAAAATATACAGCATTATATTCATATGTACGTACGTACGTACGTACGTATGTATGTATGTATGTATGCATATATATTGGAATTTGGAAACCATGCAATAGAATGCAACGGGACGTGTGTGTATGTGTATATATATATATATAATTAATTCAATAATATATGGAATAAGCACAACATGCTTAATCATATTTCAAAATAACGAGTGCAAATAATGTGTATAATTGTGGCATATGAATTGATCGAAAATTTAAGTTCGTCTATAAAAATTAAATCTAATAGGATCTCGTTCATAAATGGCTATATTGAAAGCATGCTGATACTTATAATCGAATTATTGGCATGAAATATTACAAGTTCAACAAAATAAATAAATGATTATTAACTGATCTTGATCTTGCCGATAAGTATTATAAATGGCCCTTGCAGATGGGGAGACAGAGGAGGGAGTTGGAGAAAAGTCAATACAAATTGAATGAGCAAAACTGTGGGCTGACTCCTCTTAGAAATATTTAATTGGGCAAAATCTGAAGTCTTAGCGACAATATGGGGTAATAATTAGTGGTTTACTTCTAAAAGTGGGGCTGGGTAGTAGTAAATTTGGTTAAAGGTACAATTTTATTTTAATTGGTTTAATAGAATTTCATAGTCAGAAAAACAAAGTTGGCATGTTAGCAACCCACTTTGGTGGGGGGGATCAGGCCATCCAGCCCTGAAAAATCATTTTACATACAGACAAACTGGAAAACAACCGCATCCCACTCTGGCGGATAGGCCCAGTGTGGTACGATGGAGTCACTCAAGTAACAAGGAAAAAATTTTATAACGGTTTTTATTTATTTTTTGGAGATTGGTAATGCTAAAGGGACTATACTATACATGCATCCCATTTTTTATTTTAATTGATGTTTTATTTTATATATATATATATATATATATATGTATATTTATTTTAAGGTTACACATCGAGTGTGTGTAATCAATAAGAAAGTCTTTTTAAAGAAATATTTAATATGTTTGACATTTTTATAATATAAAATGAAAAAAAAAACACATCAATTAAATGAATACAAATTTGACTCTTCAGAAAGTGCAGATATCATTGACTATTGTAAGAATAAGTGGTAATATCATGGACAATAATTAGCTTTTGAATTAAATCAAATTAGTTATACCATTTGACGCGAGTTGGTGCAGAAACCTAGCGAATGAATTGGGAACCACTTTTCCATTTGTATTCATTTGTTGAGTACTCTATGGTCCAAAAAATCAGGCTAATTTATAAAAATAATGTTAAAATTTTTTTTTTTTTTACAAAATTACCTTAATTCTGAAAAAGTTGTAAAATTTGCAACCACGCCTTAAAGCATTTTTTTCTTTTTTTTTTATCCCTCTTAATTTGGAATTTCTCCCCACACAAAGCTAATATATATATATATTCATGTTCTTTCTCCCCACACAAAGCTAATATATATATATATATATATATATAACATGCAAGAGGCGTGGCCATCTTGTTTTTATTTTTTTTTCTTTTTTTTAATTCTTCATTAAATGAATTTTTTTAAAAAAAAATTATAGGTGTTATATATTTAAAAAAATTATATCTCTTATATATTATGACAAAATAAATTATGAAAAAAGAGTGAATCGTAATTCATTCAGTAGACTTATCAATCAAAAATTAATTCAAATTCAAAAAAATAAATAGTTTATAAAAACAAAAATCCTATGTCAATGAGTTAACAATTATTATTATTGATTGCTGGCTAACACTTGTCTTTCTTTCAATAACCATGTATATTCGTGCTGCAAAAATGGATCATCTCCAATTTAAGTACAATTCTAAAAAATAAAAATATATATATATATATATATTTGATAAAGTTATTTGAATGGTGAGTTAAGTGGAATAAATAAAATGGAGGTAAAACCATATTGGGACAATTTAATATGTCATAATAATGACATACCTTGAAATTACAAATATCATTTATAATTTAAAAGTATGATAATTTTTTATTAATTTATTAATGTTCAGTTGTTTTACATGCCTATTTTGGTTAAAGTTCTAACATTACAAGCATTCCTTTACGAGTTAATATACTATATCAATTGAAATAAGTACAGAGTACAGTAAATTTATAAAAATATACTTCAATCACTTGTATTTTATAAAATAGTACATTTATAAAAAAAGTAGAATTTATATTATAATTTTACGGCTCAATTTTAATATTTTTTAAAAATTAATTAATTAAATTTTAAATATAAAAAAAATACAAGAGGTGTGGCCTATAATATTTTTAAAAAATTAATTAATTAAATTTTAAATATAAAAAAAAAAAGAAAAAAGAAAAACAAGAGGGCCACGCCTCTTGCATATTTTTGTGGCAGGCATATATCCAAATTAAGAGGCCACGCCTCTTAATCCTTTAAAAAGAAAAAAAGAAAAAAATATTTGCAAGCCGCGCCTTATAATAATTTTACAAACTTCTCAAAATTACTGTAATTTTGTAACAATTATTTTTTTTTAACACTATTCTTATAAATTAGCCAAAAAAAATCAGGCAACTTCCTTTCTCCCTTTGTAACGGTAAGAAAAGTTGTTTCAATTTTTATTTTTTTTATCTCAAATGAAAATGTTGGTAGATGTATGTACTAGTAATAACTAGGGTGCATTTTGAATTTTTTTTTTTTTAAAAAAGAAAAGCATTTTGATTAAGAAGATCCAATTTTGCCTTCTTCTGGTCCGTTCGTTTATGACTGTATTGATGATCAACAATTGGATTGGCTTTCTTTTTATTCCCGAGAAAATCTCAAATTTGGCGGTTTTATTTTCAATATTTTTAGAAAAATTTGAAAAGTAGCATTGGTGAATATGGTGAATGATGAGTTTTGGGGTGTGGTTGGAGATTGTTTTGTGATAGAATATTGGCGAGTTTGTTTTATTTTTATTTTGAAATGAGACTTTTTATTATAAATAATAATTAATATCTTTCTTGTCTTATCAACGGGGTAAAAATATAATTTTATATTTATAATTTTATGTATATATAATTGTAATATGAAAAAATATGTGCATATATAATGCATATATTTATTTTAGAAAATGAAAAGAAATGATTTTGGTAATGTTTTGTGGATATTTTGGGTATTAATATCCTTCGGAATGCACTAAGATGTTTGGTTGTGGAAAGTGATCCGCCAAAACCCCAAAACAAAGAAGAAGAAGAAGAAGAAGAAGAAGAAAAAAGAAAGAAAGATCCTCTCTTTCATGTTTTTCTGTCTGGCTGCTTTCATAAACTAAAGCTAGAGCAAATTACCTTCCCAAATTCAAGTTTGGTTTAGTCAACTTAGATTGCAGAAATAAGCCATTTTACACGCATATTTAACATTAAAAGTATTAGCATGTTGAACATATGAAAAAAAAACACGACATGTACATACAAATAATAAAATGTTGTTATCTATTATTGTTATTATTGTTGTTGTTGTTCTTATCCATTGTTATATACTATTATTTTATCGTATATTATGTATAAAGAATACTATAAGATATATCACAGAAAAATGCGCAAGACGTACACATTTAATGATATCAATTGTGTAGTACTATATTCTCTATCATAATAAATGTGCATTATACTATACTATAGTGTCCATTTATTTATTTATTTATATATATATATGTGCATATATATAAATATATACTGTGTCATATCCTGTTCCCAAAAGGATCCCTAACGGGAATTTACATTCATAAAATGATTAAACGAAATAATTATCAAAAAAATAATATTAGTATACCCCCTTATGGATCAATTCAATTTTTTTTTCTGCAATTATCCAATTTTTATGTATCTTCAAATTATTGTTCGCAAAAATGGTAGTTGGGACTTAATTAGTGCCTTTACCACCATTTCCCAGCTCGCGTGGATAAATTTATATTAATTTTTTTACTTTAATTGAAATTTTGTATTGAATCAAATTGAACTCATCTCGGGATGCATATGAAGATTTTGAAATAATGCGCTCCTACGACACATGACATGTATTTGGCGGTCCTATATATCTACTCCATTGGAGATGCATAATTGTGTCAAGATAGCATAACTTCGTCTTGGCTTCATTTTTAAATGTGATATTGTTTTATGTATCTTTTATTAGCTTTGTATGGAAAAATATTTATTTGTATGATTGAAAATAATATTTAATATAAAATTAATCATTTGTGGGTTCCAGTATTTTTTTTTTT
>JACGDI010005504.1:1081687-1097705 GCA_014898725.1 Jacaranda copaia
AATTTGTTCTCTATATTATATTTTCAATATAAGCATTCTGTTCTCTTGTTTAGTTTATGACTTGACCAGTAAAAGGATTTTGCTGACATACACCCCCATAACATTTTGCTCGTGTTACATGTGATGACTTGACGTTTTATTCGGATATCTAATCAAACGTAATTTATGCATCAACCCGTCATATATTTTAGTTAGACTAAAAATGTTTGGCTAAATTTATTTTTTAGATGATAAATTGACATTGAAAGTTTTGCAATAATAATAAAAAGAGCTTAAAAGATGTGAACTAGCAAGTTAAAGTAGAAAATTTTATAGATTCTTTTTTCTTATTTTGATGCCTCTTGAGTTTTCTGGTTGGACTACATAACTATGCTATCTTCCTATTTCCCTAGAAATAATATACAATAAACTTTCAAAGTATTTTATCCAAACAATTCGAGTAACTTTTTCTCAAAATAACATTACGTCGGGTTTCAAAATGTTTGGAAACAAAATAACCTGCCCTTTCGCACGAACTATGTTTCTTTTTTGCTGTAACATCCCGTCTTGCAAACAAAAGGGTAATTGCATTTATTTATGGGTGGATTGAATTAGCTAATTTTGCAATAAAGACACTTTTAAAGATCTTTAAAATAATTGACGCTTTAACACCAAAAAAAATGACAATTCATTAATTAATAATGCAAATGCTATCACTAATTAGACAAATTAAGTGCTAAGAAACTTTATTTTGTTGCAATAATAATTTTCATAAAATTTAATAGGGACAAAATTCATATTTAAATTGTTATTATCAATAAATAGAGACATATGTATAGCAAAAATAAAAATTTTGTAACAAGTCCTGACATAATTCCTGTTATCATTAAATTATCACTATTTTTGACCTATTAATTATCATCAATAACAATAACTTTTTTCTTTATATTTGCACACCCTCACGTTCCTAAACCCTTTAAATTTGAAGGCCATCAGGCAATGGCACTCAACCACTTGACCGACGGTGTCAATAGATAATTTATGGCAAAAAAGAAAATTGTTACTTAATGCCCATAGCTGGTAACGAAACAAAATGTTATTTACTCAATACTTGTTAAATGTGATAATTTTCACATTGTCATTTAATTTTCTATCAATATTAATTTTATTCTCTTGAATTTGTAGTATAAAACATCCTATGAGTGTTTTAAAAATTCAAAAAATAAAATATTAAGAACTTATAAACTACTATAAGTATAACGACTTCTTCAAGATTCTTTGGGATCTTTACTTTGATCAACCAAGTAATGAACTTAATTAAAAGCATTATTTTCAAAATAGCCTTTAATATTTGATAAAATCAAAAATAGAAAAAAAATTTATATGCTCTAAAAATTTATATGAAGATTAATTTTAAACTTTGTTCATCGTCTTCTTGACTCATGTCGTGCCATCTGCTTGGATATATACTCAAATAAGTAATGAATAATTAGATATGTTAGTATTTTATTTTATAATATTAAAGATACACGAGACACTTATAACTACTACACATGTCCTTATTTTATTTTTATGATTTGCTAGCTATTAAATAAAAATATGATGACATTATAAAATAAATTGCGATCATCTCCTATATTTTAATTGAGAAAATATATGTATTGAATGACGTGGAAATTAGAATTTTTCGTGAGTGCTTTTCGTAATGAATAATAAATAAAATTGTTTAAAAGAAATCAGGTCCGCGTCACATGTGAATCAGAAACCAGGCTGATTGGTTACATTTTCGAGAATTTTGGTACCACCATACGAGGAAAGTTGAATAGATAGAGATATATGCATGCCCATGCCAACGCCAACGCCAACGCCAACGCCAACGCCAAACCCCAAAAAAATAACAAAAAAGAGGAAGAAAAGGGGTAGGGTACAATATAATTATAATACAATACGTGTTAGATCATCTCCATGAGTTCCAAGGACAACAACGTCATTTCAGATGGTGAGACACGGGTGACAATATGCCACGCGCTGCGGGGATGAGAGTGGAATAGGAGGACGTTGGAGCAATGAATACGAGGTACGTGGTGAGAGAGCCTGTGCCTGCCGGAAGAACAAAAGTGAGAAAATCGTGGGCCTTTCCGTACTCTTCGATTGCACTTCAAATTATACGTGTGTAACATCAACATTTTCGCGTTATATATCAATGTATGTATGGTATATGTATAAATAAATAATTCTGATATAAATGGTAAAAGATTATGATATACAATAAAAAATTAAAAATTCTTATACATTATAGTCATCATTCGTATTTTCCAAAGCAAATATAAATATATTCAGTCGCATGTAGGTACTATGTTCTCAGCATATATAAGTACAGAATTTCATCTTAAAAAATGTATTAAAAAATAAGAGGTGAAGAATAATTTATAATTTGTTCAAAATTTTCGAATATTACTCCACAGTCCATCCTAACACAAGCCGACAGAACATTATCTCACTTATGCTTTTATATTTCTATATCTATTGATACTATTATATATGGGGCAATAGTATGGGACCCATAATTATGCAATTTTAATTCTAATTGTATAATTTTGGTCAAATGACAAATTCTTAGAATTTTAAATATTACAATTCAATTAAAAAATTTTATTTGTTGTTAATTATTATCTATTATCGATATAATTATATCTTATCTCAAATTTTTTTATTGAAATTTAAAATATATTTAATAAGATCTCATAATATTTATTAAAGAGTCAGAAGTTTAAGAAAAGAATAACTATGAGTTGACTGATATGCAAGAGCCCAATTTATTAAAAAATTTAAAATTTAATTATTTTTATAATAATATTTTTTAGACATGTAAAATATTTTTAGATAAAACTATATATAAAATATAAAAAATAATTTAATTTGAAGATTACTTCACATATGAAAAGTTAGTTCCTGCAACAACTATAAACTTCGAACTTTATTTTATATTATTAATTTAAATTATTTTAGTTTCTTAGCAAAATAATAGGGAACTCATTTTCAATTATTTGAAATAAGTTTTTTTATATGGGACATAATATAGTTGACATAATTGAAAATTTTTTAAAATCAGGTAAAAATAGTTTGACTGAAAGTAAATATCCATTTAATTTTCTATACATATCTATATATTTATAGAATAAACTTATATATAAGAGAGTTAAATTTTATCTTGAATTGAATACTAAAAATTTACTTATTATTTTATTCATGTACATAATATATATTATTTGATAATTTTAAAAACAATAAAATAACTGCATTTATAAATAAGTATAAGTAAATTTTACTTCTCAAAGTTATATATAATATTAAAAGATATTTTAATTTACAAAAATTATATATTACAAACTATGTACTAAATTAGTTATTAAATAATAACCTAATGTAAATTATTTTCATAAATAAAGTATAAAGAGGTCTACATATTTTCTATAGCAAAAAACACTTAATATTTAAAAATCTCAAATGTCATGAAAATTTAACTGTAACTTCCACATCATTATGAATTCATATAAAAAAAACTTTATATTTCAAAAAATTTATTTGCTTACTCGTCATATCAAAATATGTATTTATAAAAATATATATAATTTAAAAATTTTATTTAGTTAAATATTCTATTCTACTTTTTTTAATTCTTTCATTTATTTTTTCAAATTTTGTCATTTTAATTTTTTTTTGTATAATTATAAACTTGGAGTCAATAATTCTTCATGCTCCGCAACTTATTTAAATACAAATTGTCTTCAAACATAATTTCTTTAAATTGAAATATTCCTATTCTTTTATTTAATTAGTAACAAATTTTGTTGGGCACATGCTAGTACTATTACATGTAGCACAATATTGTGGGACCCATAATTGTGTAATTTTAATTCTAATTTAGTAATTTTGGCAAAATGTCAAATTCTTAGAATTTTGAGTTTTTTTAATTCAATTAAAAAAAATTCATTAGTTGTTCATTTACTTTTATATTTTATTTTAATATGATCAAGTTATCTATTATAATTAAAATATCATGTTGTGTTTGTCCATAATTGCAATATAGATTTCTATATCATAAGATAATTTAAAAATTATCTATAATCATATTTTTATCCCACTAAATTAGTTTATAATTTAAAAAATATTTTATAAGCATCATACTAAGTACTCTTATCACAAATTCTATCTTATAAATTTAATTTATCACAAGATTAGTAGATAAATATTTTATTTATATATATATATAAATTTTGTTATTTTACAATTATTCTTTTTAATTTTATTTCTACATTATTCATAGTACAATTCTATAGTTTTAATAGTAGGACTTTTTTCCTCAATTAACATAATATAGTGATGTTTCTTTTTTCTTTTTAATTAATTTAAAGTTAATCTCATAGAAAATTTTTAATATTTTTTTTGAAACACATCTTTATATAGTTTTTATTTTATTTTTATTCTAAATTAATTACATATTGATATATTTTAATATTTTATCAATGTTATTACTTTACAATTTTCTCAATATTTATTTAAAATTAGAGTTCTTATGACCAACTTAGGATTGTTATTTTTATATTACTTAAAAGTGTCAACATTCAATACTTTTTATTTCAATTAATTATATTTTATATATATTTATTTTCAATATTATTTTCAAATACTTTTGTATGTTCATATAAGACTTTATTTTTTATATTGAATTTTTATTTTACTATTATTTTAGTTGCAGCACTCTCGATTTATCTAGAAAAAAAATTATATATACTTCATATTTGAATAATATATCTCGAATAATGTGATGTTATGAAATATTTAAAAATATTATAATTTTATTATGTTGTTGAAATTATTCTAATTTTCTTATCAAATGAATGAAGAAATACTACATACTTTTTTTTTATAAAAAATATTCATTAAATTTATTAGGACTTGATTTACTCATTTCTAATTATGTGCATATAAGAAAGAATTTTTTCTTTTTTTTCTATATAATATCTGTGATTTGATAAGTTTATACTTATTTATAATATGTTTTTATAAGAAAATCATTTTATTTCTCTTCAATAAATAAATTATTTATAGAACATTATGTATATACAACTAAAAATCAAAATTTCATTGCTAAGTAAATACTTTTATACAATTGATATATTTCAAATTTAGTAATTTATATTTGCTTTAATAATATTAACTATCAAAAATTAAATGGATATATGAAGTAATGAAATTATCTAATAAATATTAACTTATTTTTTATTTAAAGAGTGAGATTTTTTTTAATTTAATTACATGTTTTTATTCAAAAGAGCTTAAAATTTATCCCAAAAAAGTAGTTGATAGCTAAGTTATTTCAAAACAACAATCAGTTTTTCATATTTAATATTTTTTTGGGTATTTATATAGGTACAATAACATTATTTTTGTTGAAGTAATAAAGTAATAAATTAATAAAAAATATTCAATCATTTGATTAAATAAATTATATTTTAGACAACTTCAAAAGTAAAATTAAAATATTTAACAATCAGAATTATCTCTTAATATCATGACTTACTTAAAAAAAATTTATAATTTATTTGTTGTTTATGAAAGAGATAATCAAATATTTATGTAAAATATCAAATCATCACTTCTTTATTAAAGAGTTAGAAGTTTGAGGAATGAATAATTATAAATTAATTGATATGTAAGTCTGTAATTTATCAAAGTATTTAAAATTCAATTATTTTTGCATTCATTTTTTTCGATATGTGAAATATTTGTAAATGAAATTATATCTATAGAATATAACAAATAATATCATTGAAGAATTTATTTCAAATATAAACAATTACTTCCGGCAACTACATTAAATTTTGAACTTTATTTTTATATTATTAATTTATATCATTTTAGTTTTTTTATAATATAATAATGGAGAACTCATTTTCAATTATTTGAAATAAATTCTTTTATATGGGACATATATATAGTTGACATAGTTGAAAATTTTTAAAAGTTTGATAAATGACCACTTAAATAACAAATTATATCAATTTTTATAATTTTCAATATATATAGTTACACTATTTTATAATTATATCATGTATATTTATTTTGATAATTTTACTTTTAATAATTCATGAAAATATTTTTACATGGATTAATGAAGTGAGATAAAAAAAAATTTGACCGAATGTAAGTATCCATTTAATTATTTTTATTTTTATATTTTAATTATAAAAGAAACTTATGAGAGATTGACAGTTTATTTTAAATCGAATATTAAAAATTTACTTATTATTTCATTTATGTACTAATATATGTTATTTGATAATTTTAGAAACAATAAAATAACTACATATATAAATAAAAAGAAATAAATTTTACTTATCAGAATTATATGGAATATTAAGAGATATTTTAGCTTATAAAAATTGTATGTTACAAACTACTTATTGAATTAATTATCAAATGATTAATAACCTAATGCAAGCTATTTTTATAAATAAAGTACAAAGAGATATAAAAAAAAATATAAAGAGATTATATATTTACTGTAACAAAAAATATTTAACAATTAAAATTCTCAAATATCATGAAAATTGTAAATATAACTTCCACATTATTAAGAAATCATACAAAAATGCTTTATATTAGAAAATAAATTATTTGCTTATTTATCATATCAAATATGTATGTATAAATAAATATGTATCTAATTTAAAAAAAGTACTTAGTAAAAAGTTGTGCGCTATTTTTATTTTCTTAATTCTTTTATTTATTATTTTAAATTTTATCATTTTATAAATGTTTTTATAATTTATAAACTTGGAGTGAGCAATTCTTGATATTCTAACTTATTTAAGTATAAATTATTTTCAAGCATAATATTTTTAATTGAAATATTCATATTATTTTATTTAATTAGTAATAAAATTTTCATTAAATTTTAAGAGTAATTATAATTTATTGTTTAATTACATAAAGTAAAATAAATATTATTATAAAATAAATCATTTCAATCATATAATTATTTTTTATGCATCGCACCAAATGCATACTAATAAATAAATATAAATATAGCATACACCTTGTACTACAGCAGGTTTGAATTCCTCACGAAAGATTTAAGTTAGAGAAGGAATAATTCTAGTTAGTGGTGCTTTCTAAAAATTATTTTCATTTTTAAGATACAAGACTTTATTTAATGCATATTGAAAGAAATAACAGGAATAAGTTTGGGAAAGAAGTTAAAAGTTTAAAATGCTACTTATTTTTAAATGAGGTAGGGCGTGCTTTAAAACGTATATTGCTTAATAAAACTCGTTCGAACGAATTATATGTACCGGTATTTTAATTTAAAAAAACACATAATTTTTGCATTTAAAATATTTAAATTTTTTTACCCAAATTACTATTTCTGTAAATTTTCACGATTGCATTTTAGATTAAAAAATGAAATACTGGATATCACTAAAATTTCTACCAAAAGTTTTTAAATATACATTGCAAAGATATTTAAAACCTTGATTGATTCTAGTGGCTTATTTTTGTTGTGAATTTCGATTAATTAAGATTTATTTATAGAGCTTTTAATATAAACGCTTTTCCAATTTATTAATTAAAACAGCAGGTTCACCCAACCCATCCCCATCCCCATGTATAAAAATGAATACAATTTTGATTCTAGCCGTGGTTTTATTTATTTTTCTTTTGATAAAAATGCTTTGATCAATTTATTTATGTAATATTCTTCGAGCATACCAAGACAATTAAAATAAGTGTATGTGGGGGATGACGTGTAATTGAATGAATGAAAATGAAATTAATGTTAATTAGTGATGGTAATAATTAAGTGTAGCTAATAAAGGCCATTGAGTAATAAGTCATCCATCCAGCGCTGGTGCTGTCCATTTCCATTAGTGGGTAATGTAGGGAGAGAAAAAACAAAAAAAAAAAAAAAACTAAAAAGAGAGAGAGAGAGAGCGGGGGGTGGGGGAATTGCTTTTCGATTTGGTTAACGTCGGAAAGTTGCGTAACAAAGAAAGAGATGGTCCTTTCGTTCCTCCCCTTTCTTAAACAACAACCAACTGGTAATGACATTGTGAACTAAAAGATTTTGACAATTAACCCTAATTTCAATTTTGGTGAATTATTACATCTGATTGTTTTCCCTCTTTGGAATTATTATATTAAAAGTTATATTTAAAATTGAATTCAATTAAATTTGATCTTACTTAACATTTTTCAACAAAAACTATTCATTAAGAGGGCCAGGTCCTTGGCTGAATTCATTTAAAAGATTTTTTTAATAAAATTATTAAATCTTATAAGATATTAAATTTTAAAAAATAAATTCCTTGAATATGTAGATAAATAAAATTTTAGAATTTATAAAATATTAATCATATTAATTTTATAATCAAAATTAAAGTATGAAATATTAAATTTTTTAATATTTATTTTTTTATTTATATACATGTATACATGAGTTTGTCATAATTTGAATTCCCAAACCAATACTCTATGCTGGATAATTAAAACACTTTATTTTTAAAAAATAATTTACAAAATTTTAACATCCAATCTAATTTATAAAACATTTTAAATAAATTTTACTAAATAATTTTATTTAATATTTATCAAATTTTCAAAAATCTTTACAGATATTTTGAGGCTCACCCAATTACTACCTAAATTAGATTCTATTTAACTGAATTCAATGAGAGAGAGGGAGTGAGAGAGAGAGCCCAAGGAAAAGAGAATGGTTAATGGAACACCCACCGGCAGACATATATAAATAGAAAGAGTTTCAGAAAGCCAACCCCCTCTTAAGTATTTATGACTTGATTGAACATAGCAGCGAAAAATAAAAAATAGGGACTCCTCCTCTGGGATTAAACCCTCCAAAATACGTACTTCCAGCCTTCATAGAAACAGAAAAGCAGAAGGCAGCTTGCCTATAATATATGAATGAATCCTCTAGTACGCAGAGGAAGAGAGACTTAGAAGAGGGATTCTGCTTTCGGCCAAGCCTTGAAAAACTGGCCTCGTCTATGCAGTATTGGGCAGGCTAGCTAGACAGGGGGCAGGATAGATATATATGTAGACAAGAGAGATCTATTCCAACAGTTGGGAATGGGAATCGCTACATTTTTCTCTCTTTTCTGGAAAGAACTGTTCTTGCAACTCTATGGTCGTAGCTTCTTTATGTTCTTTCAAGACCCAACGCACAGTTCCATGGAAGAACAAGTGTATTATTTTTATATATAGGCAGAGCAGGAGAATATATATATATATATCTCTATAATCTGCTGTCCACCCCACTATTCTACTACTACAAAGAGGGAGCCTTTTGCTGCCTCCCAAGATTTTTTTCCTTTTTTTCTGTTGGGTTTGTTTTTCCTGCTTCTTGATGAGACTGTACTGATCAGAATTCAGGAAAAAAGAAAACCATAATTTTTTTCTATCTTTCTCTTTCTCTTTCTCTTCAACGGGTACAGACCCCCCTTTTGGTATTGTATATTTTTTCTTCTTTGGTTCATCTTTTTCCGTTTCTTGAGAGTAGAGAAATGTGGGATCTCAACGATTCACCGGATCAAAGAAGGGATGATGAATCGGAGGGGTGCTCCGATGAGAAGGGAAAAAGGATTGGATCCGTGTCGAATTCAAGCTCATCGGCGGTGGTTATTGAGGACGGCTCGGAAGAAGAGGATGCGGAAAGAACAGGTGGAAGGAAGAGAAGCAGCAAAATCTTTGGGTTTTCAGTGGCTTACAAATATGACAATACTGATGAGACGGGCCCGTGCTCATCACCGGTGACAAGGCAGTTTTTTCCGGTGGATGAGTCGGAAATGGTGGGTGGAGGAGGCTTACCCGATTTCCCCAGGGCCCACTGGGTTGGAGTTAAATTCTGTCAGTCTGAGCCCCACGGCGGCGGCGGCGGCGGCGGCAGAGGCCGTGGTATCTTAGGGAAGTCGGTCGTGGACGTGGCGCAGCCTCTTAAGAAGAGCCGTCGAGGCCCCAGGTCCAGAAGCTCCCAGTATCGCGGCGTCACGTTTTACCGGAGAACTGGCCGTTGGGAATCACACATATGGTATAAAAACATCTATCTGCAAGCCTGTCTTTATTTATTATTTTGCTTTTTTCCAAAGATGGTTATTTATTTATTTTTTTCCCCCTCACATGCAATTCAATTTCGTCTTTTCTTTCTGATTCAGGGATTGCGGGAAGCAAGTTTATTTAGGTTGGTTTTCTTTTTCTTTTGTCTTTTTGGTTCCAATTCTCATCACTTAGCCCCAACAAAATTTACCTTCTGAAGATCCTTGTTTTTGTGATTTATCTGATTGGTGAACTGAATCTTGTTTTCTTGTATGAATTTTGTATGTATAGGTGGATTCGATACAGCTCATGCGGCAGCCCGGTGAGCTTCCAGCCTTATATTTTATGGTAAAGAAAATGTGAAAAACATAGAAGAGGCTGACTGATATTTTTTTGGGAATGAATCTGTTACAGTGCATATGATAGGGCAGCCATTAAGTTCCGAGGAGTGGAAGCAGACATAAACTTTAGTTTAGAGGATTATGAAGACGACTTAAAACAGGTATGTCACTTGTAGAGAGAGAAGCAAACTGACAGAAAGACAAGATCGTGAGAGAGAGAGAGAGAGAGAGAGAGAGTGTTCTCTTTTGTTTCATTTCACCTTATCCTATTCAGTGCTTTTCCTTATCTCCGATAGTTGTAGTATTCTTGATTTTACTCTCATGAATCCTTAAGTTGTTTGTGGTTGGAAGCATGGGGGTGAAAACCCAAAATATTAAAAAGAAACCCCCCCCGCCACCCCCACGCCCACCCCCACCCCCCCGCCCACGCCCCAAACAAAAAAAAAACAAAAACAAAAAAAAGGTTCATTTATTGTTGTCTGAAATGGAAGTTGATATTCTATGCTGCAATTTTTCAGATGAACAATCTAACCAAGGAGGAATTTGTGCATGTACTTCGGCGACAAAGCACTGGTTTTCCAAGAGGGAGTTCCAAGTATAGAGGTGTTACTTTGCACAAATGTGGTAGATGGGAAGCCAGAATGGGCCAGTTCTTGGGCAAAAAGTATACATTCTATTTTCATATATACATGCAGCTTTAATTTACTGACCATCACTCTACAAGGACTAATTTAAAATCACTTTTACTTAATTAGATGCTGATTTTGTGGCCTAATCCCAGTTTAAATCTCATGAAAATTTTTTATGTTTTTCTTTCGTTTGAACAGGTACGTTTATTTGGGTCTCTTTGATACTGAAATTGAAGCTGCCAGGTGGGTTTGTGGAGACAATATTGTCTCCATTCTTTTCTGCATGTATAATTAGATCATAAGGCTGGCTGTCCGCTATAAATTATTTTCTTGCGACATGTTATAGGGCATACGATAAAGCCGCCATCAAATGTAATGGAAAGGAAGCTGTTACCAATTTCGATCCCAGCATTTATGAAGAAGAACTCAAGGGTGCGGGTAAGTGATTGTAAGGACCAATTTTTTTTTTAATATATAATATTTAATTCCCATTGAATGAATTCTACCATGAAACTGTTCATGGAGATATATGGTAATTAATAATTTGTGGGTTCTCGAAAATTCTCGTGAATATCAGAGTCTTCCAACAATGCAGAAGACCATAATCTTGACCTGAGTTTGGGCAATTCAACAATATCAAAGCCAAGCGGCCAAGAATCCGGGCTCAGAGACCAGCATTGTCCCTCAATGCCTTTTGAAGTTGATTGGAGACGCCGTGGTTTGAGGCCTGATCAGGTATGTATGTATACAGAAAAGATGCATCAAAGATGCCAAACAAAAACTTTGGTTAATTTTTCTTCATCATATATTTTTCCGGCAGCATATGACTTCAATTGGCGCCGATAATCCCCGGAGGAGAGATGGCTACACCGAGACAGAAACCTTGCAGCTTCTAAGCCAAACACACCTTCATTCTCCCGGCTCGCTCAGGGCTAACAACGAAATGCCCAGATTCGGACAATTCGGGAAAACTAACGAACCCCAAATGCTTCAAATGTTCAACACATCACTTGGATCACAAAATTTTCAGGTTGGTTAATTAGTGTCCAAATTTTGTACTCATTCAGACATTAAAACATGTTCTTTAATTTCCCCCTACCCAACTGACTTCTGATGTCTGAAAATAATCCCAAAACAAAAAAAAATGACAGATTCATCATCATCAGTATCCTGGGGGCGGCATTATTGGTGGCAGAAATGTTGGAGAAGAGGTTTCTGTTTCTAGAAATGAACAGCAATGGCAAACGAATCAAAACCCATTCTTTGCTACTGCTGCAGCATCATCAGGATTCCCGGAGGCCCAGATACTGATGAGACCCCGAAATTGGCTGCACAAAAATGGGATCCACCCTCTCATCAGACCATCATGAGTGATCTCATCCGTCCATCCAATCCATCCACTTCTTTTCTGCTATATGTGCCATCAACCCATTTTTCTTCTAATTCAGCCATCAAAGTGAGAAAGAAAGATCTCCGGTTTCTCTGTAAGTCTGAAAATTAAAGATTGATGCTTTCAGCAATGCTGCTTCTAATTTAACTCTCTCAAGAACATTAATACTCAATCAGTACATGCTTTATTTAGAATATTCATGGTAAAAATTACACACACACACACACACACACATGGTGGAAGAATGAAATACTTGATCTTTTTAGATATATTTGCTTTAAATCTAAATATCCACATGAAATTGTTTTTGCAGCCCGCTTTTCTTTAGTGACATTAGTTGCTTAACTTAATTAAAAAATAATAATATGTATGGATCAATCAATATGGCAAGTACGATCTCGTCTATTCTATTTACTCGAATTTGTCAAGATTTCATATGACTTAATTTAAGCTACATTTGTAACGAATGCCCCGATTAATTGACTTTAAATAAAGCGTAGTTGAATTATTAAGTATACAGAGATGCATGTGTTGTGTGCACGATAATTAAAGAAAGGGAAAAAAGAAGGTGAAAAAACAAAATATTGAATAATAAAAGTTGAGAGTATGGTATTTTATGGAAAAATATCAGGAGATGGCCATGAATTGTCACCATCGTTGGTGTCCTTTGAATCAGTTCTCATGAGCAAAAGCGATCAGACAGACATTGGCTATTATGACGAGAGGGACTTAACCTAACTCTACTAAAGCTTCAAAGGAGTACTGACCCCAAAGTGAAAAATCTCCTCTACCCTACCCCACTTTTTCTTATGTATATATATATATGTTCTATATCTCTCTGTGTGTGTGAGTATTGTATGTTTGTGCATAGCATGACAAACAGATTCTTCTACCAGGTTTAATTATTCAAATATGTACATGCCCTTCTGGTTATCCCAACTAATTAAGTATGTGCTTGATTAATTAAATTAACAAAATATTATAATCCAGACATTTTAGCATTGGTTATCGGCAACCCCATTATGATAATGAAGTTGGGGGTACATAATTATTTAAATATTTGTGGAATTGCATCATCTGGGGCGTCATCATCGATTATCTTATGCACTGCTTAACTTTCTATATCTGTACATATATTGTTGTATTTTAATATATATATGAAATATTATATAAGCAATTGTCGACAGTCCCTTGTCAGGATGGACTAATATTATATTAATTGATCATGTTGTACTAGATTAAGATTGATATATGGCTAGAGGGCCAAGAATCATCCCATCTTTATTTATTTATTTATTTATTATAATAATCCAATCAATATTTTGCTTTTTCCAACCATCGTCTTTTGACCGCACACCGCGTTGACAACTAGCTAGCTAGGTTTATGAAATGTCAATTCTTAATTTTGTTCATAATAATTTATGATCATGCCTACATCTAATCAAACTCCACAAGATATATAGTATTTCTTTATTAATTTTATAAAAGGAGGGGAACAATAACATATAAATTATTTCAAGTCCTTGAATTATTAGTTTTTTACTGTAGGACGAGAATTAATATCATGAATGTTAATCAACAATATTTATTCTTGCATTTTCATAATCTTAACAATATTGAAGGTTCAATATACACGGCTAGTCTTTAAGAGAGGGGGCAAAAAAAGAAAAATGGAAGAGTTGCATATATTTTTCCTCCTTGTGGCAGCCATTGGATTCAGACCTCAGCTTCTTAGATTCTTTCCTTAGCATAGGATCCAGGAAACTCTGCTAAAGCCCAGAGACCAAATTCACAGCCTCTCACTCTACTAAATTTACACAGACACACATTTCCATATATACATATGTATATAGTTACAGCTAATTATATATATTGTTGAAAAACATTTAAGCATATATATATATATATATAAATCTGTGCGTGTATGGTTTAAAAAAAAAAGAAGGAAATGGATTTTGGTATAAATTAGGTGACAAGGGCTGAGCTGGGGGAGTTGGTGAAAAGTAACTAAAGAAAAGGATAGAATATATGGAGAGCGGGTGGGAAAATCAATCAATCAACCGTGGGGTGGCGTGGGGGCAGCTCGGCTCAGCTGGTACAATATTGGAAAATGGACTTTAAAAGACGTGGCGTTGGGCCTTTCCCAATTTGGAATTTCTTCCGACAGTTGGAAACTCTTTAGTGCTTTTCATTTTTCGGCTTCTGTATCCGGCCATATTTTTGCATTATTCTCTATTTTATTTTATATTTTAATATAATATATATATTAAGTGTATTTAATTCTCAATCAATTATTTTTATAAAAAAATATCTAATATATGTATTATACATTCATGTAATAAAATAAAATATGAAATATATAGTAGAATGGATAATCTAAACTGATATTTTTGGGTTCATTCTATTTGTATTTCTCCATTATTCACAAATTAAAATTAAATGCAACTCTCATCATTTGTTTATTTTTTTTAATTTAATGGTATTGAACATAATAATTCCAAAGATAATTACTTATCTCGCCCAAGTGTAGTTTTGATGTAATTTGATTCAATCATGAATTTCACCACGTCATGTATGTAATAATAACATACTAAAATGTTTTTAACTTTTGGAGGAAGGTTGAGGTTTGATATACTCAAAATATAAAGCATCATGATTTATTACTTTTAAAAGTAAAATTTTAATTTTTTTAAGTAAAAACATACATATTAAAAAAGGGACGACTATCTCCAACAATCTCTTCTCCATCCCTCAAATTACGGTGTATATATTTTATGTCCGAATGGCATGGCACATTAGTAATGTTAGAAAAATATCATTTTCTTCCTTCATTCGTTTCCACCTATTCAATTTTACAAAAAGAAGTTATTTTTGATACATTTTTTCCTTAGTTACTCTATTTCAAGTTAAAATAGTTGGGTTTAAAATTCATGAAAAGCCCTTTCCCTCTGTAGCCAAACGAGTTCTCTGTGCAATATTTATATTTCACTTAAATCTTAAAAAGCTGATGGAGAAAGGACAACATACATACATACATATGTTTTTCCCGAGTATGTTTTGTTTTTTTCATAATTCGTACATCTGCCTGGATTCTAATTTTAAACCCAATTTTAATAACCTCGTAGACACAGAGTCTCTCTTTCTTTGGACTGTGTCTCCATATATAAATAATAATATATTTATATATCTTCGTGAGGTGAGCTCATTACATCATTGATAGCTAATAAATAACCAAACTTATTATTCACTTTTGAGTGAAAATAATAGCCAATAGAAAGAGATGGACGTATGAGTCCCGCCCCCCATTGCATCGATCACAAAACTGAAAAAACGTCCAAGCTTTTTTTTTCAACTTTTAGGACAGATACGAAGATAAAAACAAATACTACAACACAAAAATAATTAAAAAAGAATGATTTTTAGTGTATGCATTTATGCATATTAAGGGTGGGGCATGGCCCTCGCCCCTCTTTGTTCCGGTGCTTGCCAGCTTGGGGAAAGATGCTTAAATAGGAAAAGTGTATTATTTTAATTCTGCTATAATTATATATATATATATATATATA
>JACGDI010005504.1:1099565-1109627 GCA_014898725.1 Jacaranda copaia
GCATCCTCATAACTCATAGAGTATGCCATTAAAACAGTTTTGCAATCCGCACCTTGTAAGAGTCTCTACTCATGGGCCGTTTCGTCCTACCGGGTGAGCCGACAACACCTTGTCGCTCCAACCACCCCTTCGAGTCACGGTCGTCATGCTTCTCCAATGAGCGAGCCGTGACACTCGGCCACACTAATTTGAGTCTTAAACGCTCACTAAATGGGGCAGGTAGGAATATTTTTCAGCAGATGAAAACACTAGCTAGCTAGCTAGCTAGCTCGCCGCTGGTACTAGTGGTTTTTTCATAATTAATCAGCAGATATATTTCGCTGAAATCAGAATTGAGAAAATGGTGGCTTGATCAGTTTGTTAAATGGTTTTATAACCTCAAAACAATAAACTCCTATATCTTGTAAATTAAGCTTGTTTTGGTTTCTATTATTACTCGATATTCTAAGAATTTATAAAATATTAATTTTGTTTTGAAATTAAATTCTTAAATTATTTGGATAAATTAAAATTTTGGATCTTGTAAACTATTGACAATTTAAAATGATTAAAATTAAAAGAGCTTGTTAAAACATTAAAAATATATTAGGTACTTCTTCAATTTTTTTTCAAAAAATTTTGTAAATTCAGCTCATGCTATTTTAATTTTGAAGCTTGTAAGTTCTTTTTAAAAATTTTACCCATCAAAAACTTTATGATATGTTATAAAATATTTTAAAAAATTCACAAGTTCATCCAAACATTCTTTTACGCGATGATATTTTGTAAGTTAAGCTTGTTTTGGTTTCTATTATTACTGGATTTATAGTTTAGTGAGTGCTAACATTTTTTGTCCTCATACGTAACAATTAAAAAACACTAGTTGGCATTAGAATATTATTATATTTTAAACGACAGGGGTAATTCTTTAAATAAAATGTCTTTAAAAAAAAATTATATGTATATATATTGGGATGTTGGTAGACATAAAGTAAGAAAAATGAAGTTACGATTGGGTACGGAGTTAAAATAAATAAACCACGAGTAGAGTTGTAAGTGAATATTCGAAAATTCATTTATCGTTTGCATTTGTATCCGTTTATATAAAATTTATTCGTATCTATTTAAAGTGGATATTATTCGTATCCGATTAGTAAATATTCGATTATAAATGGATACGAATATGATAAATGCGTATCCGATCCGTTTAATATCCGATCCGAATACATATTTATTAAATAATATATTATTTGTAATTTTTTAGTAAAAATCTCACAATTCATATATGTATATATATAAATTATAATTGAAGAATTGGAAAGAAAAAAGAAAAAAATTTAAAAAATTATTGTAATATAGAGAAAAAAATGAAGAATAAAGTTAATCAATGCAATTATTATTGATTGACTTTATAATTAATATACTTAAATGTCATTATTATTATTATTAAGCACTAATAATCAATTATAATTAGAAATTATACTATTTGTTTGATTGCTTTTTTTAGTGAAATTATATAGTTTTTTCTATTAATTAAAATATGTATTTGTTATAAGTTCATAGATTTATATATTTGAATATTTGTAAATAGATATTTAAATAATTATCATCGAATATGGATATAAAAAAATAATTCGAATACGGATAAATTTAATAAAATATGAATAAATCTGAATAATTGTAATCAGATATGGATATATTCGAATTTTATTGATATCCGACGGATACGAATTCGGATATCATTTTTTAATATTAGTTAAATCTGTATTCGTATCCGAATATTCGAAAAGTTAAACAGATACAAATATGAAAATAGTGTATTTGATACATTTAATATCCATTTACACCCCTAACTGCGAGACTGGTAGATGATGAATTGATGATGCACCAGATTATTTTTGGGTATAAAAAAAAATAATAAACACAAAAAAATTAATTTCATGTTAATATATCGTATGTAGAATAAAATTAAGTGTTGGATCTATATTGATAATGACGATGCAAAATGCAAGGTATACTTTTATAAAGAGCAAATGAAAGAGAGAAGAGATGGACTGGAATGGTATAAATAGAGTAGTGGTATAATTTTGCTAGTATATATAAATTTATTTATATAGTGTTGTAATTGGCATTATTATTTGTCTAATTATATGTTTAATTATTTAGATGGATGCTAATTATGGTTGAAATCCAAAAATAAGTGAACGGTTGAATTAGAGGAAGGGAAATGGTTAAGTGTTATAAGTTGAGTTGTCCCATATAGAAAACTTGAGATAGAGGAGACTTTCTTATGCCTTATAAAACCAAGTGGAGAAGTTGAAGGGTTATTAACCCTTCACTTGTCCCACATTGCTTTTATAAACTAGTATGGAATAGTTTATATTGAACTCAAGTAATTATACTTGATAAAGTGTTTTTTAAGGGGTTCATATGAGTGGATCACACATGCGTCGCCACTCAGCTTGGCTCCGGGTTGAATGTCTCAGTCCCATCGTTTTAGACAAAATCTATTTGAAATTTCAAAATTTCAAACTTAGCTTAACCGTTGGCTTGATTGGATAGGATAAAGGCTAACTAATAGATCAGATAAGAAGGTAATCCAATCGAATAAGGGCTGACTAGGTCAAGACCCATTTTGGATTAGCCTAATCTGATCGGATGAGGTCAGATCATTGGAGATTAAGTTGAGATTTGGCAGAGAGACTGGGACACGTGGCGTTGTGCTAGTGGACGTGTGACGTATATGGGTGATATGGTAGAATATTATTGTCTGAGGTGACGTGTTAGAGGCTATTAACTGGCAGACTTTAACCCTAATCTTGCATATAAATAGACTGCCTCTGGTAGTCTTGAATTACACACTGTATTAGCCTCTCAACACTCATCTAAGCATACTGCCTACATTCTTGCTCTCTCTTAAGAATCATCCCCTTCTTATTTTCTGATATTCTTTTCAAAAATATTCACTGTCTCGAATTTAGATATATAGTTGTCTCATTCCTATCCAACAACTGAGTACTATTTGAGGTGAACGAGATCGAGTGCATCTGATCGTTCTAGACCATCTCATCCTGGGAAGAGCAGCGATGTACCTGTTGCATTGGTGAGTCAGGGCACTCGGTTCTTCAAGGCAAACAAAATTATGTGATTTGGTTGTCTGGTTGATTCTGTTAAGATACATAATCCTTAAACTCAGTTCTCTATTTCAATTTTGTATCTTATTTAAATTATATTGATAGCATGTTTTTATACCTCGGTTGATATATATATCTAATTTTAGCTTTTCCTGGACTCATATCTGATTAAATAAATGTATAAATTTTGCTTTGCCTTGAATATGCTGCATGTTTAATTATGATCTCGCATGCTATATGTTTAACTCTGATCATGCATGCTTTATTTGAATTTTTAATTGATAAAAACACACATACTGCCTCAATTATGATTATCTGTTTTAATTCTTGGTAATCTAACTTGCAATATTTAATTATTGTGTTGCATGTTGGTATATCCCGCAACAATAATGTTGAAGAAATAATTAATTTCGTATGTTATTTATCTGTGGAAATTCTGATTAGATATCATGTCTAGGAATCTTACTTGATATTCTGCCTAAATATTCTGCTTTAGGGTTAATTTTGAAATCAATCATGGCTGTAAATTCTAGTGCTATTGGTGAAGTTGTGTCAGCAAAAGTTGTCCTTTTCGACCTTTCGGAAAAGTTCTTGGGCTAATTCTTTAAGCATTGGCAACAACGCATGAAAATCTAGCTGACGATAAAAGGTCTTCTTTCATTCATTTAGTTAATCATGCCAGGACCAATTGAAATGGATCCCAAAACTAAGGAAATAGTCGATTGGAAAATGAAGGATCAGATTATTCAAGGAATAATTTTGTCGGCTTTGTCTGATACACTCTTTGATGTATACTGTTTTGATTCCTATTTGGCTAAGTCTTCATGGGATAAATTGGATAGGAAATACAATATTGAAGAGCAAAGACTCAAAACGTATTTAGTTTCCAAATTCCTAAAGTATTAGATTATTGAGGGTAGGTCTGTATCTGAACAGACACATGAATTGATCAATCTAGAGCATTTCCTAGTTGATGTTGAGATGAAACTCCCTGAGAAATTTATGGTGATGTTAATTTTCAATAAGTTCCCCAAGTCATAGGAAGGCTTCGGCATGACTTTAAAGCATCAAAAAGGAAAATTAACTTTAGATGATTTGATGATTGCCATAAGCATAGAAGAGGAACATAAAAATCAATCACATAATGTTCCTGTTGAATATAATCCTAAGGAAAATGTGATAGTGGGAAAGAAGAAAGTCAACTTGAACTCAAACTCTAAAACCATCGATAAAGGAAAAGCTAAAATTAATAAGAAATCGAAGGCTAACAGGCTATGCTGGAATCTTAGGCAAAAAGGGCATTGGCCTAAGGAGTGTCTCTCCAAGAAAGCTCCAGTTTGCTGGACTAGTTGTTAACATGGTTGTTGGAGATACCAGCAAAGCTGGAGTTCTTGATGCATCCATTGATGAATATGTTTTTTTTAAACCCGAATTATTCTCTGTCTATGAACCATATAATTAGCTGATAGACACTGGTGCTAATGTGCACGTTTGTGCTGATAAATTACTATTTATGTCTTACCAACCTGTTGGCGAAAGGACTTTGATGATGGGGAACTCAAGTACAGCCAAAGTGTTAGGGATATGACTCATGGACCTAAAATTTCCTTCGGGGCGTATACTATCTCTGCAAAGGGTGCATCATGTCTCAACAATTCGAAGAAATATTATAAGTGGTTCTGTAATAGTTAGGGAGGGTTTTGAGATTTTTTTTCAAATCAAATAAAGTTGTAATTTTATATTATGAAACTTTTATTTGTAAAGGCTATCTTTTTTATGGTTTGTTCAAACTGAGAGTTGAGAACATTATTTGTTTAAATAAAGTTGATGTTTCTAATTCTTCTATTATAAATGTTATTTAGAATTCTTCTATTTGGCATTGTCGTTTATGACACTTAAATTTTAGTTCTATCAAACGAATGATGAACTTAAATTTAATTCTTAAACATGAAATTGAACGAGGTCATAAATGTCAAGTTTGTGCTGAAGCTAAGCAAGTAAGAAAGCCTTACCACTCAATTGAAAGGCAAATTGAAATTCTTGACTTAGTGCACACAAATATTTGTGAGTTCAATGAGGTCTTAACAAAAGACAATAAAATATATTTTATCACCTTTATAAATGATAGCAGTAGATATTGTTATGTTTATTTACTAAAACATAAAGATAAATTACTAAAGAAGTTCATTACGTTTAAAAATGAAGTGGAAACATAAACTGGTAGAAAACTTAAATGGTTAAAGTCAAATAGGGGCGGAGAATATGGGTCCAACCTATTTCATGAATAATGCCGAAATTTTGGCCTAGTTCATGAAGAAATTGCCCCTTATTCTCTCGTTTTGAATGAGATAGCTAAGCAAAAAAATAGAACATTTATAGACATGATTAACAGTCTGCTTTTGAATTCTGGATTGCCCAACTACATGTAGGGGGAAACTCTGAATATAGCTTGCCATATTCTAAATAGAGCTTCCCTTAAGCATAAAGAAAGCACTCTATTTGAATTCTGGAAAGGTAGGAAACCTAGTTTAAAGTACTTCCAAGTGTGGGGCTGTCTTGCAAAAGTATTAATCCCCGAACATAAAAAGGAAGAAGCTAGGCCCTAAGATTGTTGATGCAGTCTTTCTAGGCTATGTGGAAACATCTTATTCTATGAGATTTTTGGTTATTAAATTAGAGATTCTAGACACAGATGTGAACATTATAGTTGAATTTTGCAATGCTACGTTCGTTGAGAACGTGTTTCCCATGAAGATTGGGATACCTCTAAATGTTTCTTTAGATTCAACCCTAGAGTCTGCATTGATTTCAGATCATGTGGAAAGGATGACAAATGTGGGGGGCGGTCCTAGTAGTAGCACAAATTTAGAAGAACTGGATGAACCTAGATGAAGTAAAAGGGCTAGAATCACTAAGGACTTTGGAGGTGACTTTATTACTTACAATGTCGAGGGTGATCCTATTACCTTCAAGGATGTTATGGCTTCTCCTAAGGCTAAGCATTAGAAGAAAGCCATTAAGAGTGAAATGGATTCTATTATCTCAAATGGGACATGGGAATTAGTCGATCTCCCTTTGGGGTATACTGATATAGGAAGCAAGTGGATCTTCAAAAACAAACTGAAATCTAACGAAACTGTTGACAAGTTTAAAGCCAGGCTAATTGCCAAAGGGTTTAAGCAAAAGGAGGGAATAAATTACTTCAACACCTACTCCTTAGTAGCTCATTTGATTACAATCCAAGTGCTTATAACACTAGCTTCCATATATGATTATCTTATTTACCAAATGGATGTGAAAATACCCTTTTTGTATAGTGATCTTGAGAAAAAAAGTCTATATGGATTAGCCAAAGGGATTTTTGGCTTCTGGAATTGAGCCAAAAAAGTTTGCAAGCTTGTTAAATCACTTTATGATTTGAAACAAACACCTAAACAATAGCATGAAAAGTTTGACAAAACTATATTGCCATTTGGCTTTAGAGTTAACGATAGTGACAAGTGCGTATACTACAAAGTTGAAGGTGATAACTGTATTGTATTATGCCTGTATGTAGATGACATTTTGTTATAGGCTCCAACACTAAGATTATCAATAAGACTAAGTGTTTCTTAAAGAAGAAGTTTGAAATGAAAGATATGGGTGTTGCAGATATGATTCTTGGAGTTGAGAGAGAGGAGACTTCCTTATGCCTTATAAAACTAAGTGAAGGAGTTGAAGGGTTAATAACTCTTCACTTATCCCACATTACTTTTATAAACTAGTGTAGAATAGTTTATATTGAACTCAAGTAAGAATATTTTACAAAGTGTTCTTTAAGGGGTTCATTTGAGTGGATCACACGTACGCCGCTGCCAAGCCCAGCTCCAAGTCCGGGCCAAATGTCTCAGTCTCATCTCTTTGGATAAAATTTATTTAAAATTTCAAAATTTCAAACTTAGCTTTACCATTGGCTTGATTGGATAGGATAAAGTTGACTAATAGATCAGATAAGAAGGTAATCCAATCGGATAAGAGCTGACTAGGTCAAGACCCATTTTAGATTAGCCTAATCTGATCAGATGAGGTTAGATCATTGAAGATTAAGCTGGGATTAGCAAAGGGACGTGGGACACATGGGATTATACCTCGGTTGATATATATCTAATTTTAGCTTTTCCTGGACTCATATCTGATTAAATAAATGTATAAATTTTGCTTTGCCTTGAATATGTTGCATGTTTAATTCTGATTTTGCATGCTATATGTTTAACTCTGATCACGTATGTTTTATTTGAATTTCTAATTAATAAAAATGCACGTATTGCCTTAATTGTGATTATCTGCTTTGATTCCTAATAATTTGACTTGCAATATTTAATTATTGCATTGCATGCTGGTATATCCTACAATCAACATATAGTTGCTATTATTTTCTCCTATAAATATCTATTTATTGTGTGGATTGACTTTCCACATTTGGAAAGGTTAGAAATTAAGAGAGATAAAGCTCTTTTTTTTTTGTTTTGCGGTTGGGGGGTGAGTAGGCTGGGGGCATGATAGAGAACTGTCACTCATTTCTAGCCATTTGTTCCCTTTGGATGGTATTAGTGTTCAGTGTTAGCTTGTTAAGATTAACTGTAGTTTTTTTAATTGAAAAAAAAAATCTTTTTCACACCTTATATAGTCCCATTATTTAACTTTGATACTTAAAATATTTGTTTTGTTATGTTTGATTTTATTTTAAAATATTTGGAATGTATATATATGGTGAAATTTTTTTTAGAAAATAATATATTGGAGAATATATGAAAAATAAAAGTATGTCATTATACTTGATTTTATTTCTATGCAGATATTTTTTCTATACATTTTTTCATGTTAATTTTTGTTCAATTGCTAGTGCCATGTCTAGTTTTTCTATTATCATATGTTGTAGATATTTTTTTTCTATAAATATCTTGCCATAATATTTTTTTAATTACTAGTGTCACATCTACTTTTATTTTATTTTTTATGAGGCAAATTCTTGGTTGCTTGGTGAAAAAGGTAGGAACTAGAGATAAGCAAGACTGGGAGGTCAAACTTTAGCTAAGTAAGAGGCATGGATATTGTACTTCCAGTCAAAGAAGCCTTTTACGCTTGCTGAGGTGGTTCTTAGTTAAAACCCTCTAATGCTTAAGTCAGTAATTGAGGAGAAGGGAAATGACAACTAACTTAGTTAGTGTAGACTGTAAAAATGAAGGGCGTACCTACTAGTGGAGGTGAGAGGAGCATTTATAAGAAGATTGGCAGAGCTTTTACCAATATGTCCTTGGTGAGCCTATTATGACTCTTTTTACATCGGGGGCACACTGATCTTTTTGTGAAAAGTGAGGATCTAATTGTTAGTTGATTTGATAGGTAAAAGTGCTAACTATTTGCCTATTACTTGGCAACTTTTTCTTGGGATGTTAGTGGCACAGCTGATCATTAATGGAATTAGATAAAGGACATACTGTAGCTTCGTAGCATTAAATGTTGCCGTTCTATTCCTGGTAGGGGGTCTAATCACCTTGAGGTTGACTGGGCCATTTGAATACTTAAGGTAGAGAATACAATTGAGTGGGTTTGCCTAAATTTTTACAATATTCCCAGGATTGAATAAGGAGAGATCGGCGATAGACCTCTATCATTAGCCCCCACTTTCAAGGCCAACACGGTCAACCTCGCAGATGAAGTGTGCTTAGCTTGTGAAGTCTTTCGATTAAAATGGGATTCAAACACTTTATACCCACATATACATTCATTCAACTTCTAGATCTTCCAAGTTAAGTGCATAGTCGAATTTGAAGTGTCTCTCCCCAGTGCCAGTAGTGATGCTGCTTGAAGCTGTTTATAGAGGAAATGAGGGTTCAATTACTGCTGAGTCGACTAGGGAGGTTGGGTACTCAAGATGGTATATAACTTTGGGGTTTGAGATCTACAACCACAACACACATTAAACTAGTTGAGGTGTACCCAGCGAAGACACTCCGATACTCAAGTTAGTTCTGATCGAAGCAGAGAGATATAATAGAATATAGAGAATATAGAGTTTGTAGTGTATAGGACATTACCTTGAGTGTGGTTGGTCCTAGAGTATTTATAGCTTTCTATGGGCATGATTTTACCCAAATACGCCTCTTAGGTGTACTAACTCTTCCCCATGTTCAAATCTTGATATTATGCCAGGTGGCTAAATCTCCTATTTTTTTTGATAAACCATGCCAATAGGGGCACGTCTCTGCCAAAGTTATTGGTAGGATTGTCAGAGTGGTTAGAGTTGTTAGAGCGGTTGCATCGATTGCCATATGTTATTAATGCAGAGGAACTCAACTTGTCTGACTGATAAACATGGTGAGGATTCGAGTCAATACCGAAGTGGTCTTGAGGTCGACACGGGTTGACCGCAGACCCTACCAAGTGAGGTCGATACCAATCGACCAAATAGGTTTACTATTGGGCCTCATGGGCTGTCTCATTTGATGTTGGGCCTATTGGGTTATCCTATGTCATGAGTCCCCCCAACTCTCGATTCTGATCGAGCCTGTCGATGAGAAAGGGGCAAGGAGTTTACATTCAACCATAGTGGGTGCCATGCTCGACTGGGATTTTTGAATTCTCGATCGGAGTTTTTAAACCATCGACTCAGGTTTTTGAACTATCGACCAGGGTTTGAGGTAGTTTTTTTGTATTTAATGCGGCTATCAGTGCATAGAATATGAAACGTACTGGGGCAGGCTGTCTCATAGCAGTTATACAAATTTCCATGCACGACTGTGTATAAATAGGGGGATTAGTGGCTTCATTCACACCTTTGCTACTTGAATATCTGATAGCATCGCCATTTCTGAAGTCTTTCAAGCTCTATGCTTTGCATTTGAGAAACTTGCACTGTAAGTGTCTTTATTATCCTTATGTTTTTTTGCCTTTATGTTGTAGAGCCATG
>JACGDI010005504.1:1114004-1279706 GCA_014898725.1 Jacaranda copaia
GTAGAGAGGTGGAAAGTTATCTCCACAGGTGAAGCTTTATTGGACTCAAGCCTCCGCTATATCTGCCTCCGAGCGGACTTAGAGTCCCCCCAGTGGGACCTTCTGTGATCATGTAATGACCCTCCTGATGGGTGGGCGATCATCCTGAGCGGGCTTTTTTTCTCTGTCTTCTCTCCTAGGGCTAACTGATCTTTCTCTACGGTGAGTCCGATCAATTTTGCCCCCTTCAGCCTAGGCTTCCATGGCTATAGATTTTTTGAGGTGACCATGCCTGATCAACCTCTCGATCTCATTCTGGAGATTGAAGCACTTATCGGTGTTATGCCCCTTCTATTTGTAGAAGTGGCAGTATTTCTTTAATTTCTTCATGGCTTCAGTCTCCGTCAACTTTCTAGGCTTTCTGAGGAGGTTATCATGCTAGATAGCATACAAGACCTCTTTTCTCGGGATATTCAATAGTTTGTAGTCATGGAAGCATTTGATCAGATATTGAACTTGCTCTCTGTACTTCTGGTCGTCTCTCTCATTCTTTTTCTTCTTGACCTCAGAGGATTCAAACTTGAGTTTGTTCATTTCCTCCTGGGTCATGTATCATTTTTCTAGGTTGAGTAGCTCCTCCATCGAACTAGGCCATTCTCGCACCAGAGCGTTGGCGCATTCTTTGTGCTTGAGCCCCAAGAACAACACATTGATCAAAAACTTAATCCTGGGGTTATCAATCTTCTGGACCTCCGTGTTAAATCTAGTAAAGAAATCTTGGAGGGATTCCTTCTTATTCTGCTTGACAGTATGGAGGTGGGTGTGGGGGAGCTTGGCCTTCCTTCTGCTGGCAAACTGGTGCAAGAATTTATCGCACAGTTGGTCATAGGAGTAAATTATTGATGATTCTAGCTTCACGAACCAGTCTAGTGCGATGCCCTGGAAGGTGGTCACCAGTATCTTGGCATGGATGAACTTATTATGGCCATGTAGTTGCATCATGTGCTCAAACTGCATGAGATGCTCGTTGGGATCGGTGGAGCCATCATACCTTAGGAGACCAGTAAGGATTTTGGCGTCCACTACAATGCGCTCCTCTATGATCTCCTAAATGAATGGCAACCCTCTCTCCCAATGAGACCTTTGACGAGCTTCCAAGTTTGGTGCCCTATCGGTATTTCTCCTTGAGATCTCATCAAGACATCTGTTCAGCTGCTGGACCTGGTGGGATACTTCTTCCCACTTATCGTGATCCGCTTGGGTGGCATTTTAATCTAAACCCGACCTTAGATGCTCAGCCCTATCACGCTGTGAGGCTCAACTAGTTCGATGCGTTGGGTCTATAGATTCTCCTCTCTCTTGGCGGTAGTCACACCTGGAGCGTTCGACCTTATCGCCCTGCATGGCTCGATTTGGTCTGGCGTGATCCACCAAATTCGTCATCTTTTCCCATACTTCTGGATGCCTCCTTTCTACTAGCGGGCATCTGGGGCTGACTTCACACCTGGCGGGTGGCTGTCTAGCCTCTCGATGGGAGGGACTATTTTATAAGGGCCTATTTTTTGGTGGGGGTGGTTGCAGAGTTGCACTGGCGTGGGGACGGGCATTGTAGTGTGTTTGTTCAGAACGACAAATAATTGGGCTGATATCTAAGCAGAGATTTGCTCACTTATCAATTGTATCAACTGGGGCATGGTGAGCACCACTAGCTGCTCTTGGGGGGCACTGGCGCCCGGAGCATTAGTATCTTGCTGAGGGTTAGGGAGAGGCGAGGAAGTAAAACCTTCGGTTCTCTTCCCTTCCAGATACTACTCTGCATGTGTTTATCATTTTCCTACTGCAATCTCAAAGTTCCCACAGATGGGACCAAATTATGCTGCTTGAAGCTGTTTATAGAGAAAATGGAGGTTGAGTTACTGCTGAGTCTACTAGGGAGGTTGGGTACTCAAGATGGTATATGACTTTGGGGCTTGAGATCTGCAACCACAACATACATTAAACTAGTCGAGGTGCCCCTGGTGAAGATACTCCGATACTCAAGTTAGTTTTGGTCGAAGTAGAGAGATCGAATATAATATAGATAATATAAAGTTTGTAGTGTATACGATATTACTTTGAGCGTGGTTGGACTTGGAGTATTTATAGCTTTCTGTGGGCATGATTTAACCTAAGTACCCCTCTAAGGCGTACTAACTCTTCCCCATGCCAGGGGGTTGGGGGTTATTTCATGTTCAGATCTCGGTACTGTGCCAGGTGGCTAAATCTCCTATTTTTCTGGATAAACCATTCCAGTAGGGGCATGTCTCTGCCAAAGTTGTTGGCAGGGTTGTCAGAGTTGTTGCAGCGGTTGCACCAGCTGCCATGTGTCATTAATGCAGAGGAACTTAACTTGTCAGACTGATAAACATGGCGGGAATTTGAGTCAACGTCGGAGTGGTTTTGAGGTTGATTCATGTTGACCAGACTCGAATGTTCAAACTTCTAGAGTGGTTCTGAGGTCGACACAGGTCAACCGCAGACCCTTCCAAGTGAGGTCGATACCGATCAACCAAATAGATTTACTGTTGAGCCTAATGGACTGTCTCATTTGATGTTGGGCTTGCTGGGCCTACTGGGTTATTCTATATCAAGTAGGTTTAGAGTGACTCTTCACCTCTCATTGCTTTCATTTTTAGCATTTATTTTTCCACTTGGTACCTTGTGTTGTTGCTTCAAGGAGTTTATTGGTTCTTTTAGTAGTATGTTGGGAAAGGGGATGAGTTCTCATTAGGGTGAGTGCTTGCTAGGAGAAAAGAGGAGATTAGGGCTATTTTTTTTGGCGAGGGCGTGTCCCATGCAGTACAAGAGGCCAGAGAGATTAGGTATAATGTGATCATGGAAGAGTTATTGGATATTAGAGAGATCTTCTACATCCTAGATGAATGTGAGCTTATTGCTCTAAACCTTCGTAGCAATTTAGATAGGTCTTTATTTGGGTGTATGGCCATTCATCTTCCAGCAATGCTCGTTTTGGCTTTGCTCCCCTATTGCCTTAATAGTAGAGGAAATATTGAGGGGGATCAATATTTTATAGACCCAACTATTACCCAATTCTTATTCTCTAATTTACTCTTTCGTTATCATTATGAGGACATTCAATCACCCACCAGCTTCACAAATTTCTATTGAATATTTCACTATCCAATCTTTAGGAAGTTTTGATGTCGGTGGAGTATGGGTTTCTATTACCTTACTGCCCACCTGTTGTGAAAGATTATGGAGTCTCTTTATTCAATCTTTTGAAAGGTTAAAAATAGAGTTTTGTGCAAGTCTGACCTCTCGTGTAGTCCCCTTTCAACTTCAAGATTAAATGGAGGTCAAACAAAGTGGTTGTGAATTGCATGGGACAACCCATTTAGGGAGTTGATTTCATAGAAAGCCTTTCTATATAAGGTCTTAAGGCTAAGCATTTCCTTGAATATGAGATACTCATTGTTATAGGGTTGTCCCTTGTATCTTTGGGGATTGATCTAATGGGCGCATTTGGCTAGCGGCCCCTTTATTGTACACTTTTTGCTTTGGGTTTCATATAATGTTCCTCAAAACTGCAAGGCCTTCTAACACTTAGGTTTATTGCATATTAAAGTTCTGCCATATCAAGCCACAACAAGAGGTTGGCGAAGTCGTTTGTCAAGTTAGCTAATTACTACCTCATTACTAAAGAGTGTTCTTTAGCTTTTGCATCCACCACTTTTTCAGTCAGCACTTTAGCTAGTACTCTTCTAACCACTTCATTTGGCGCTTTCCTAGCTTCTCTCACTAGCTCGCCTGGGGAGGTTCTTGTTACCCTAACTAAGGATAAGGGAAATAGACCAATATATGCCGACCCTTGATTCCAAAATCTAAGATGGCCTATTTTGGAAGTATTAGTCGGGCTACCAATTGTCCCTTCACCAAACTGTCCACATGCATGCATGCTAGGTCCCGTAAATCCCTACCACACATATGTCCTTTCTCTAAATCCTATTTTTTGAGTATGTCTAACAATTACAGTATTGGGGACAAGTTCAATGACCAGACCTACTAGGAGATTTTCAACGCCCAGCTACTTTATTGGTATGTTGACAATTGATAGAGCTCACAGGGTCGTAGTCTATGAAGCTATTTTTCTATCACCAACATGGTATTTTTCATTTATTACCGTTCTTTTCTTTCCTTTATGTTTTAGTTATCTATGGGTGTGACCTAGCCTTATTATTTCTCCAAATTGGGCAAATTGTCTACACTTTACATCGCCAACACGCTATGGTAATGGCCAATAGGAAAAAGTGGATGGACCTAGTGAAGAAGTTCAAGGATGAATCAAGTACTTTCTATCAGGAGAATACAATAGAGGTGGTGTCGCACTGCTCGAGGATGGATGAAATGTCAGCTGACCTCTCAATTTAGTCAACTTTAGAGATTTATTAGGGGATCTTAAAAGAGAAAACTCATCTAGCAATGGAAGTAGGTAAACTGTATGAGAAGGTTGCATGGATTCAAAAAAAGGTGAAACCTGTTGACACGCAAGGTTTCAAGCTCAGTGAGAAGTCTGCGACTATAGAGGTTCTGTTGACTTTCAAGTCCCAATACGTAAAAGCGAAAAATTCTACTATTATTATCTTTATAAAGTCTTTTCCTTTTGAAGAATCTTACTTTAGAATGGGTGGTAAAGACCTATAAAGGGCTTCAATAAGGCCTTGAAACAATGCCTTGAATATCAGGGATAGATTTGATGAAGGAAAGCTGCACCCATTGCTTGGCGATAATCTTAGAAGCTAAACCCTGAACCTTTCTCCAATTTTGAGAGGAATGATGAGGTGGATATCTTAGAAGAGTTTAGAATTACTTTGGATCTTATGGATAAAGTTATTGCGAAGTAGATAGTCAAGGAGGCTACCCATGTGGCTAGGAAAAAAATGTTGGACTCTCTATCTCCATAGTTAACCATACTGACAACTATACCGTACCACCCCTTGAGGAGGAGTTTTAAAGTTTTTTCTATGCATTTGTTTTATTTTTTGTTGGCATGTAATTAAGTCAACCTTTTTGAACAATTTGCATGCATTATTTATCTAATGCCGATGACTTATTTATACTTCTATTGATGGTCTTGCTTTTCTTAACTGTCTATCATCTTTCAACTATACCCTCTCTACCCCTATCCTGATTGTTCCTTCTGAATTGGTGAGGTCAAAGAGAGAGGCTTGGCAAGGAATCTTGTATTAACGGTTTGTTGTTGATATTTGATTGTAAGCTTTGGTGTATTTTGTTTTGATCAATTCAACATTCTCATCAGGGAGTTTGGTGTATGAACATATTTTAAGTGGTAGGGTAGTAACTTTAGTCTACATATTTACATTTAATAAGTACCCTTTCTCATTGGGGAGTTTAAGGATGGTGTCTATCAATCATTCTTATCTAGGAGTTCGTGTCAATTAGTATAATGGTTGGGACAATCCATAAGTGGCTGTGGTTAATTGCCAGCACTATAGCACTCTTAGCCCTCATCGATTTAAGTTGCATCAATTGCAATCTTTTTCTCTATTTTTCTTTCTCTTACATTACAATTGTTGTCGAAGGTAGTCAATGTAATATATTCATTTGAGTAGGTTTCTTTTTTTTTTTTTGTTGCAAACAAAAGATAGCTACAGGATTGTGTAATAAAAACATAAGTTATATTACCATGAACATGGGAAAAGTACATAACTAATGCTTGTCTTAATGAAAAAGGAAAAAAAAGATAGAAGGAAAATGCAGGATTATTGATGGAAAAAGGATAGCGAACTTTGTAGTAAAAGATCAACTTCCCTTTAATAGAATGTGCTTGCTTTCATGGTTGGGCAAAGTTTGCTATCGGCATTCTCATCTTTACTTGCCTGTGTTTGCATCCTCCAACTTTTTGTTTTTAACCATGCCTTCTTAGTTGGTTATGTTTCTTGACTAAACAATTGATGTTGTTGGAGCTTGAATCGTTGAGCCAACAAATAATGCATAGCGTTTTCAAACCTCCTCTATATTATAGATAAACTTTTTGGTTCCAATTGAAGTAGAGAACTTAATATTTTGGTGGTAGCATTGGGTGGCCCAAGATTGTGTTGTACGCTAATAAGGCAAGATTGCATTGTACTCAAATAGGGCATCAACCCTTAAGTGCCGAGCCATCAATGTTCTTCTCTTTAGTATGGTACCTAATAAGGCAGTTAGGTGTATGTAACCAACGGGGATGATATGTGATCCCCTGAACTTGCTAAGGGCATTAACCAACTAAATGCCCGAAGATTGTTCACTATAGAGAGAAAAAGTATGTTCTTCAAGCTGCTATTGCGAACGAGGATTTTGCAGATAAAGTAATTTACAATTTTCAGTCTGACTACCATAGGATAGTTAGGTTGTAGCTTGTAATAGTGCCTAGGTAAGTGTTGAAGATCATCATCCGTGAAAGTGATCAGCTTTGAGTTAGTCGGTACGTGAAAATGGTTCCATGATTGTATTCTTTGTTGTTTAATTGCTTCTGAATGACCTTCTAGAGGACCTGGTGTCTTCTCCCACCAACTCGTCCACTATGCTTTCGATAACACCGCAAAGTACCAGTGTGTTCCTACTCTTGCTTTTTTTCCTTGGGTTGTGACTTTCTCCCTATGTTGAGGTCAACCTTTGTTCTTGTAGTCTTGCATGTTAGCTATGTATTTCTTGAGATGGCCCTATTGTATGAGATGTTATACCTCATCATGTAATTGAATACAATCTTTAATATCATGCCCTTTTTGCCTGTGAAAATAGCACAACTTCTTTGAGCATTTGATATCTTGTCACTCAGGTAGTTTGGTTCTTTTCAAAATGTCCTGCCTTTCAATGGCCATTAACACCTTCTTATTGGTGGTGTTTAGTGGCATGTAATGGTGAAACCGTTTTTAAATCCTTATTAGTATTAATTTTAATATCATATTTAGAACTTAACAAATAATTTTCTTGTTTAAAAAATTATAATTCCCTTTTTAATTAATGAAAATTTAGAATTATAGGAGTACAAGTGGAGAAATTATAAAAAATGGATAAATTGACACTAGTTAATAGAAGAAATATTGATTGGATAACACTTCATGATCTGATCAAAGATGGACAGAAGAGCCTTTATTTATTTTAATCCTATTCTAATTAGAAGACTCTTTTAATTAGTTATAAATAGGCTTTTCAAATACTTGGTTTGAAGAGATTTGAATTTTCTATTTTGGATATTAGAAGTTTCGTGAGGATATGGGATTCGAAGGAGAACAAAGTGGAGATCATATTCATCTAGGAATAGAGTTTCATTTTATCCCTTTGATTTTCCTTCTAATTTTGGATTTGAGATGATGTTTCATTTTGTTTATGTTTTGTTTGACAATTCAATCATAAACTAATTTGTTATTCTATGATTATTATGGATTCTTTTGAATAGATTGATGCATGATTTTCTTCCATTAAATTACTAGCATTTAAAAGTTATTTCTTCTATTGTGTGCTTTTTTTATTTGATTGTCTAATAATTAGTCAGGTGTATCTTTAAATCCTATAGGAGTCCTGAAAAAGAAAATCTAGGGATTAATTGACAATAGAAGGGCTTAGGATGAATTGTTCAAATTGATGAATTGATTAATTTGTGAGTAGGATAGGAATATACCTACTTGCCCTAGGTGGTTAGTTGAGTGGTAAAACTTTATCCATAATTTAGTTAATTCGCATAGGAATATAGTGAATTGAATAAATTAGGGATTTGATTGTGAGTGATTTGGAAGAACCCCATAATTGCATAAGTCTTAAGACTAATAACTTGTTATTAATTTCATAAGGAGAAAATTACGTAATCAACTCATTCGATTAATGAAATCATAATTCTAGAGTTCTATATCCTAGTAGAAATCTTAATTAGTACACTTTTTCTTATTTTCATTAGTTTAGTTTTAATTCCTACATAATTGATTTTGTTTGAATAAACCAAGTGTATAATAAATTAGTAATTAGTAGCAACTAATTTTGTTCCTCATGGGATCGACAGTCTTCTCACCACTTTATTACTTGTTGTGACACATACATTTGTGTAATTATTTGCATTATTTATTTTGCACACCAACAACCACTTAATTGACGAATGCACGGTCTTTTTGACTTCTATTGTCTTTGTTAGATTTTAATTTTGCATTCTCATTGGGGCTCATGCCCCCAAACTTCATTCGGTTCATTTCTTCTTAAGCTATGTATTTATTGAGGAGGTCGAGCTAGTGTTCCATGGTCTGGAGCTATTCCTTAACAAAGGTATTAGCATAATCTATATGTCGAAGACCTAAAAATAAAATATCAACATGAAAGTCAACTTGTGGATTATCAATTTTTGAAACCTCAATATTAAAATGAGCAAAATACTCCTTAAGTGACTCTTGCTCATTTTGTTTGATTGAATGTAAGTCAGTTTGAGGCAGCTTGAATTTTTACTTGCTAGCAAACTAATGAAGAAACTAGTTGCAAAGTTTATCACAACAATAGATAGATTAGGGCATAAGCTTGACAAACCAATTTAGGGCTATCCCCTAGAAAGTCATGATAAGTAGCTTGGCATGGATATTGTTAATATGGCCATGAAGTTGCTTGATATGCTTGACTTGTAATAGGTACTCATGGGGGCTTATGGTTCCATCGTATCTAGGAAGCTCGATTGGGATTTTGTTGTCTGATTGTACTATTTTGTCCATTATGTCCAAAATAAATAGAGATTCTTTGTCCTTTCTTCTATGGCAGGGCTCCATTCCTATCGA
This sequence comes from Jacaranda copaia, assembly GCA_014898725.1. Lineage (NCBI taxonomy): Eukaryota > Viridiplantae > Streptophyta > Magnoliopsida > Lamiales > Bignoniaceae > Jacaranda > Jacaranda copaia. Next base: position 1,122,794 of record JACGDI010005504.1, read on the forward strand.
TGGGTACTCGAAGTGCTTCTTGGAAAGGTCCTCAAGCTTTCTGTTGAGTTGTTGTACCTGGTTAGAGATCTTCTGCCAATCATGGAGCTCTATTGATTAAAATCTCTGGCTGTGCTAATGTTTCTCCTAATGGTATCATGGATGGAGAGACGCGTGGCTAGGTTTGAAGATTTCTTGGACAGAATCTGTTACCATTTTTTAGCTAAGAGGCTATGCCAATAAGTCTACTTTGTTGGGGACATGTTGTCCAGTCCATTCAGTAAGCGAATGTTTTGCCGTTTGCGATGATGATACTATGCTTAACGCCAGGACATTTCTCTATTTGTTTAAAAGTTCTAGTTGCTTTGAGACAGATGTATTGACTTCAATTCTGATCAACTAACAAAGTTACTCTATCGGTAGAGCAAGTACATCTGTTGGTTGGATGCTTAGCCCTAACAAATCTTGGCCATTAAAGTTGAGATTGTTTGTTGTGACAATATCTACTTAAGTGAGAGGGTTGGGAGTTTGGTTTTAGTTTATGGACACTTTTTATCTATTATTGTCCATTTCTAATCACATATTCTATTGTCACAGATGGCATAGAAATTAATAAGGTAAATTTCTAGTTACCTAGTGAAGAAGGTAGAGAGTGGAGATAAGTAATATTGGGAGGTCGAACTTTAGCTCAATAAGAGGTGTGGTGGTTAAACTTGCAACCAAAGAAGCTTATTAAGTTTGCCAAGGTGGTCCTCGACTAAAATCCTCCAATGCTTAAGTTAGTAATTAGAGAGAAGAAAGATGATAACTAAGTTAGTTGGGACCAAATATAAAAATGAAGGATGTACTTGTTAGGAGAGATGAGATCGTGAGAGTAGTATTTATAAGAAGATTGAGTGGATCTTTTACCAATATGTCCTTGGTGACCTTTTTATGTCTCATTTGCATCTAGGGCACATTGATTTTTTCTCAAAAAGTGAGGATCTACTAGTAGTTTGATTCAATAGGTAAAGGTGTAAACTATATGCCTGTTAACTAATAGGTTTTGCTTGGGCTATCAGTGCCATCTCCTATCATTAATTGGATTGGATAAAGGACATACTATGGCTTGGTAGTATTGAATGTCACTGCCTTATTTTTGGTTGGGCTTATAATTACCCCGAGGTCGACTTGACGATTCAGATACTTGAAATGGAGAATGTACTAAAGTGGGCTTGTGTAACATTTTTGGGTATGCTCGAGGTTGAACACAAGAGGTCAATGACAGACCTGTATCAATTATATGTTGATAATTTCATAGCAGAATAATCAAGAAAGATATATTTATGTTTAGATATTTACTAGCAATTGGTATACATATAGTAACGATTAGGATTTTTAGAAATATTTTATAGAAAAAATGAGTTTCCAAAGAAAATAAAGGACTTATAGATAATGGTTATTTAGGATTAATACATAATGCTACTATCAATTTTCATTTTAGTCCCTATTTATATTTTTAAATACTACACTCCTTACTTTTTGCAAAAACTTGGAAATCACTCCCCACTTCTTTGAGAAAGACTTAAATGCCTTTCCAATTAGTCAAATCAACCAAAAAACCTTAACATAAAACACGATTCTCTTCTCAATACAACTCTCCAATAAAAGAATGACTTCTTCTCTCAAACAATTCCACTCACATTACGCAAATAGAAAAAGAACAATAAATAAATAAATAAATAAATAAAAGAACAAAAGAAAAGAATAGAAGAAAAAGAAATGATGTGCGTGGAAAAGAACAGAATAATAAGAAGAAAACTGAGGTGCTTAGAGAAGTGGGTTTTTGTCGTTGGCCTTGATTTTCCTAGTTTCAAGAGTTTTTGAGGTAGGTTTTCTTAACTTTGTTTGTTTGAAATCTTGGTTTAGTTATTAAAAACTAGAATCCATTTGTTTTATAGATGATTTTTATTGTTCTAATATTGAAAATCTCTAATTTCTACTTAAAAGACATGAAGCTTTGCTTCATTTTTTGGGGCTTGTATTTCTTATACATGAAATTATATGTTGAAACAATCTATAAAAAAAAATAAATCCTATTTTGTGCTTGGAAGGCATGAGTTCTGCTTCATATTTCTTGAGTTATGGTCATATCAAAAAACCCCTAATTCAATATATTTAATTTAGTTTAACAGTAGCATTGTTGGATTGGACATTTGATAAAATTTTGATACTTTTTATTCGATAATATGTGAGTTTTTTTTTTGGAAAATGGGATTAAGTATATAAAGTACAGTATACAAGTAATTGTAGTACGAAACATCAACTTTCTAGTATAGATCATTATAAGTGCTAGTATTTACTAATTTTTTATATTTGATTGCAGAACTGGCAAGATAACATGAGCTTTACTCTCGTTGGTCTCCTTAGGAGAATTTGAAATTCAAGATGGGGTCAAAATATTTTGATACATTGAAGAAGACTCCATTTTATATATAGTTAGATATGCCTAAGTTAAATTCTAGCTTCATTCAGTTTGAAACTATTCTCAGGAGGTTTCAGGCCAGAAATATATCATTCATCTTTGTGGAAAGGGTTGAGGTTCCCTTTTCTATATCTGGATTTTCTATCATTTTAGGGTTGCCACATGTGGGGTAGTCAGTTGATATAAATTTGAAGATAAAGTCTTCAACTATTGATTGCCTTTTTTTTCGAAAAAAGAAAAAATATAACACGAGTTGAAATAGCAAAAACATTTGAGGAATATGTGTATAAGGATAGTGAGGAGGACTTAAATGATTTTTGTATGTTGTATATGTTATTACTTTCTAATTTTTTTTTATTTCCAACTAGTAATTATTGGACACCATGATTTCTCCTCCCATGCTTGGATAATGTGTCTAGAGTTGGGTTGTATGCATAGCGCATTGTCGTATATGACTTTCATGTCCAAGACATGAGGAATCATGTAGGGGAATAGGTGGAGAAAATAGTAAGAAGAAGTACCTTAATGGATGCACAATTCACTCGATGGTTAATTTGGACTATTTTGTGGATATTGGATATTAATATGGTGTAATATTTTCGTCATTGTTTATGTTTTCGGGATGCTATTAAGTCTGATGCTAATGTGAATATGAAGTACAAAATGCTGGACATCAAGTGCATAAGTTGGATTAGTAGAGTATAGATACAGTTAATTTTAAGTACACTTTTTGCTACAAAAGAATTAGTTTCATTAAAATTGTAGTAAGGTTTAGTATAATATGCTAGAAATTAAGTATATAGATTAGACAAACGAAACATAGATTGGGTCATTTTGAAGTACATTTTGTGTAATTGAAGAATTAATTCTATTAAAATTGTAACGAGATTCAGTATAAAATGCTGAAAAAAAAGTACATAGATAAATAAATGAAGTATAGGTGAGGTTAATTTGAAGTACTGTTATGTAATTGAAGAATTAGCTCTATTCAAGTGTTAGTGAAATATAATATGCTGGAAATTAAGTATATAGATGGAATAAATAAAGTACAAATGAGGTTATTTTGAAGTATACTTTGTGCAACTGGAGATTAGTTTTATTAAAATTGTAGTGAGGTTAAATACAATATGCTGGAAATTAAGTATATAAATCAAACAGATAAAGTACAGAGCGAGTTATTTTGAAGTACACTTGTGCAATTGAAGCATTAGTTCTATTAAAGTCGTATTGAGGTTAAGTACAATATGCTAGAAATCAAGTACATAGATCGAACAAATAAAATACATATGGGGTCATTTTTAAATACACTTTTGTAAATTGATCTAATTATGATCACTTAAAAAATAATATACCTTTTTGAGACTATCAAAACAATTGCTCTAAGTATTTGTATGAGTGATAGGATAAGTGTGATCTGCAAATGCTCATAGTGGTTACAACTTTGAATATATAAGGACACTTTATACTATTGCGAATGATAACTTAATTTGTGGAATGTAAGTAGTTCTCTTCTAACCACTTAAACATGTTCACATCCATACCATACTGATATTACATGCATGGTTAGTGTTTCAATGGTTTATTCTTAAGAAATAAAACGCAAAATATGGAATAGAAGTCAAGCTCATCAGTATTAGTACAAAAATTTAGAAATCAAGTACAAATATTGAACAAACAAAACACATATGTTGCTATTTTGAAGCATGCTTTGTGCAAATGAACAATTAGTTAGTTTAAAGTTGTTGTGAGGTCCAGTCCAATATGTAGAAAATCAAGTACAAATATTGAAATAACAAAGTACAAATGTTTGCTTATGATTTTTGAAGTGCAAATGAACAATTAGTTTCATCAAAGTTGCAGTGAGGTATAGTACAATATGAAGGAAATCAAGTGCAAATATCGAATAAACAAAGTACAAATATTGTTATTTTGAAGTGTACTTTGTGCAAATGAATAATTAGTTCCATTACAGTTGCTGTGAGATTCAATATAATATGCGGGAAATCAAATATAAATATCGAACAAATAAAGTACATATGTTATTTTGAAGTATACTCTGTGCAAATGAACAATTAGTTCTATTAAAGTTGCAACGAGATTCAATATAATATGTGGGAAATCAAATACAAATATCTAACAAACAAAGTAAATATGTTATTATTTTAAAATACACTTTGTGCAATTGAATAATTAATCTAGAACAATTGTAGTGAGGTTCAAATACAATACTTGAGAGACTATCACACCAATTGAAGTACATGTTAGTATGAGTAGTAGAACAGATATTATCATCAAATGCTCATGTGTTTAAAACTTTGAATGTACAAGTATATTTTACGCTATTACGAATGATAACTTGTTTGTTGAATGCTAGTAGTTATCTTTTAAATAATTTAACATGTTTGTATCTGTACCATACTAATAATAAACACATTTTTAGAATTTTAGTTGTTTATTCTCAAGAAATAAAGGGCAAAATATGGAACAAAACTCAAATTTATCACTATTAATACAAAAATCAAGAAATCAAGTACATAATTGCCAAACAGAAGTACATATATCCCAAAATTAAGTATAAATCTCACTAAGTGAAGTACTAAAGCATTGGTAGTATATTTTCAATATAAATAAAGTACATAGATAGAACAAATGAATTGTACATGGGTTTATTTTGGAGTATACTTTGTGCAATTGATTAATTAATTTGTAATAGTCGTAATGAGATTCAAGTACAACATTTGTGAGATTATCACACCAATTGAAGTACATATTTGTATGAGTGGTAGGACAGATATGATCATCAAATGCTCATGTGTTTACTCCTTTGAATGTACAAGTATACTTTACACTATTGTGAATGATAACTTAGTCCGTTAAATGCTAGAAGTTATCTCTTAAATGCTTTAGCATGTTTGTATCGATATCATACTAATATTATACATAATTTTAGAATTTTGGTTGTTTATTCTCAAGAAATAAAAGGCAAAATATGAAATGAAACTCAAAATTGTAACCATTAATACAAAAATTAAAAAATTAAGTACATAATTCCCAAAATGAAGTCCATATGTCCCAAAATTAAGCATTAATTTCACTTAGTAAAGTACTAAAGCACTGATAGCTCATGCATCTCTTCATGCACTGGTAGTATATTTTCAATATAAACAAAGTATATAGATAGAATAAAAGAAGTATATATAAGCTTATTTTGAAGTACACTTTTTGCAAGCTACTGGTAGTACATTTTTGGTGGGAATCAAGTACATATTTTCCATAATAAAGTACGTATGTCTCAAAATAAAGTATAAATATCCCTTAATGAAGTACTAAATACATATATCTCACACCATCTATTGAGGTAGCTGCTAGTACATTTTATATTGAAATCAAGTATATAATTGCCATAATGAAGTATATATGTTCCGAAATCAAGTATAAATCGCCTTAAGAAAGTACTAAAGCATTAATATCTCATACATCTCTTCATGTAATAGTAGTATATTTTCAATAAAAATAAGGTACATAGATAGAACAAACAAATTATATATGAGCTTATTTTGAAGTACACTTTTTGCAAACTACTGCTAGTACATTTTTAATAGAAATTAAGTACAGATTTCCCATAATGAATTACATATATATATATATATATATATCTTGAAATCAAGTATAAATCTATCTTGGTGGAGTACTTAAATACAAATATCTTACACAATCTGTTCAGATAACTGCTAGTATATTTTTTTGTGGAAATCAAGTACATAATTGCCATAATAAAGTACATATGTTCCGAAATCAAGTATAAATCACCCTTAATTAAGTACTAAAGCACTGATATCTCAAGCATCTCTTTATTCATTGTTAGTATATTTTCAATAAAAATAAAGTATATTAATGGAAAAATAAGGTATATATTGGCTTATTTTGAAGTATACTTTTTGCAAACTACTACTAGTATGTTTTCAATGGAAATCAAGTACATATTTGCCATAATGAAGTACATATGTCTTGAAATCAAGTATAAATCTCCCTTAATAGTGTACTAAAATACAAGTATCTCACATAATTTGTCCAAGCAACTACTAGTATATTTTTAGTGTAAATCAAGTACATAATTGTCATAATGAAGTACATATATCCTAAAATTAAGTATTAAACATATATCAATTTTTGCAAAGAGAATATCAAAAACAAATTATATACGTTTGATGAGGATGAAAGCTATATTTAACTAGATTAGGTTAGTGTTTGGGATAATTTAACTTGGCTGGTTGAGTGGTCCAACTAAGAAATAGCTTGGAGATTTGCAATCATGAGCAAACGTCAAACTAGCTGAGGTGCCTTCGGCCAAGGTACTCTAACACTCAAGTTAGTACTGGGTTAACTAAATAAACTGAGCAGCAGAGTGAGGGCTCATAGTGAAGAATGACATATTTTAAGAGTGGCTGGCAACGGGGTATTTATAGCCTTCTTTAGGTGGATGATGTGTTCTAGATGCCCCTAACATGTGTAGAGGGCTCTTGTGTTTGTATAGGGAGCTTTAGGTTATCTCTCATCCCTATACTATTTCAAGTGGCATCACCTCCTGCTTTTTGGGATAAAACAGTACACTAGTGGTGCACTTTCTGATACGAGTGACAACAAAGGTGGTACTAGTGTGGCATGTGCCATTAATGTGGAGATATGCTGTCTGTCAGGTCATTTAATATGATAGAGATATGATTCAGTACTAAAATGACCTCACTGGTGATTAATGGGTTGACTACAGAATTGGCTTCTGGAAGTGAGCGGCCTCTCAAGGGCACGACACTTGAGCCCTCTTATTAGAGACTATTGAGCCTGCGTGTTTGAACTACAGTCTAGTTGAGGGATGTCGTTCCTATTGGTTGGATAGACGATAAGGAAAGTGGATGGTCAATCACGGTCAATGGCCTAACTATGCCCCTAAGGTAAGCTGGGCTTGGAGGTGAGCTCTTAGGTCGATAGTTGTTGGGCTATCCCATATCATGAGTTCCCCTCACTCACAGTCTTGTCGAGCTTGTTGATGAGAAGGAGTAAGGAGTAGTTATGTTGCTAACTAGCGGTTTTTGAGAATCGACCAGGGTTTTGTGTATTTGACTAGGGTTTTGGTACATTTAATATGCATGGTAAGTTAAGTCATGTGAAGTGCCAAATGATGGCTATGTAATTATTACCGATGGTTGAGTTCTTGTGCCCAGGTATCTATAAATAAGCATGGTAAAAATGCTCATTTTACACTTTCACTGTATTATATCTAGTTGAGCTTCAAGTTCATAGAGCTCTCATCCTTCCTTTCTGTGCTCTAGAGTTTCATCGAGATCTTATAATCTTTTTCTTTCTACTTGAGTTTTTTCTTAGTTGTTCCATAAGCATGTCGAATACTTCTAGTAGTAAGGCTACTAGGACACATGGGACACCATTCCAGTGGGCTGCTTCTGGGGGTGATGCAGGCTCGAGTAAGGTGCCAATATAGTATGGTCGACTCTTTACCCCTGATCACTACAGTGAGATCCCATAAAAATTACTCTTGTTGACCTCACGCGCATCAAGTAGCTTTATCATGTCCTTGTTGAGTATAAACTCATAGCCCTCGGTCCACGAGATAAAATGCATTAACCTCCCAAGGGGTTTATCACCATTTTTGAGAAAGCCTTTAGATGTGGTTTTAGGTTCCCCCTTACTGTAGTCGTAGTTAACTTGTTAGGAGGTTTGGAGGTTTGCATAATGTAGCTGTTGACCAACTACTTCTTGACCATATATAGCTTTGCAGTGCTGATGTATTTATTTGACCAGTTGGCTTCTTTTGCAAACTTCTCCAATATTTTTCACCTCCTAATATCCCAAAAGTCAAGTAACATCAACGAATTTAAATTCTATTACCTCACAGCACAGTCGCATCAAAACTTTTTAGTTACTTCATTTTCCTCCTATGACTAGGAGTGGAAAAAAACATTTTCTATATGTTCAAGGGCCCGAAGGTTAAATATTCCAAAAGGGTGGTGGAGGGGGCACGTTGAGATGCTTGGTAACCTAACCCCGAGTTGGCTAAATACCTTCATCCAGGATCTAATTGAGTTTAGCCAAATAGAGGCCTTTGTGTTAACTAAGGAGAGATGTTTGGTAATAGCTAGCTTGTCACTGGCCGACCTGAATTTGCTAGCGGGTGATCGACTAAGTAGAAGCTCTTTGTTGATTTTTATAACTGTCTATTTCATGTATTTTGTTGCTCGAGTCTAATAATTTATTTTTGTTATTGACTTTTGTGTTAGCAGATCATGAAGAAATCATGAGCAGCGTAAGGCAAGAAATGATGGCCTGGGCCTAAAGGAACGAGAAGCGCTATCAGGTAGTGACTTCTCGATGAGAGGCCACCACTGCTGTGGCCCTAGTACCCCAGGTTGCTTAATTGACTCTGAGAGTATCATCTACTCGACCAGTAGTGACAACTGGCAACAGCTCTGCTGATTAGGACAAACGACAATTGGTCAAATAGGGAGGTCTTGCTCTAAAGAAGACGATAGTTGATAAAGGCAAAGGGAAGGTCATGGTGGCTAGTTAACCGTCAGGCTATGATCTATTCAGAAAACATGATGATTTACTATTTCAGCTGCCCAGATTGACGTCACCTCAATTCGAGATGGAGCCCACCATGGCCATTCAAAACTCACACTCTATGGTGTTTTTAGGGTTTACCGGGGCCGCCGTGCTCAAAGTGATGATAGCTGGGCTTTTCGCATCTGACCAGTGAAAGTTCATAGAATTGAGCTAAGCTGGTGCGTTCAAAGCTTAACATACTATAGCAATATGGTAAGTGTATGGTCGATTTGAGTTTCTCATTTAATATTACTTATTATTGGTTGAGCATGATTTACTTATGAGAAATTTTTCCTTTCAGGTGAGCCAGTTGGGTTATCATTTTTACCGGAGGTTGGAGTTAGCTTTGGCCAATCGAGAATGATTGAAGGAGGAAGAGCACATGGAAATGATCAAGGTGAAACTTAAGTCCTCCCAAGCTAAGGTCGACCAGCTGACAAAGGAGGTCGCGAACCTTCGCAAGTAGTTTATGACTAAAGACCAACAATTGGTCTAAGAGATCAAGGAAATGAGCAAGAAGGACAAGCTACTGCATCAAGCTCGATTGGATGTGTATCAAAGCTATGATATTGGTCAAATGGTAGGGCATAATGTTGCTATACAAGAGGCACAAGAAAAATTTTACAGAAAGCTCTTGCTCATGCGATAGGAGTTGATGCAACAATTCATGTTGTGCTTGGCCTTTTAAGACACGAGCATTATCGTTTCACTGGATGAAGTAAAGATTGCATTCGATAAAGCTGTTAAGTAGCTTGAGCTTCTGGGTTATGCTTTTTGACCAAGGGACAAGGATTTTATTAGCCTATCTTGGATAAGAAGCTGTAGCCATATTTTGAACTCAAAATGATGGTTGCTGAGGAGGGGCTGCAGGAGATGTTCTGATTGCGTCTATGATTGTTGCATAGAGAAGACAGGCTGAGGTAGTGAAGAGGTTGGCTACCATGGTGAAAAAGTTCAATTTCATGAACGATTTGCCTTTGAGATTTATGACGACATGGTCGACGTAGGTAAATACTTATTGCGCCCTAGAGACATTTTGGTCGATGAGGTGGGGCCTTCATGACCAACACTGTCTACTCTCCATCTGTTGCAGTGAGGCCCGAGTAGGAGGCTAACAGCCCCATGGTTGTTCCTATCTTGTTAAGCAATAAGCTTGACCAAGTAATAGAAGATGGTGCTCAGTTAGCTTGGGTTGAAGGAATAAGCTTGAGCAACCGGTGAAGTTTATGTTGTATGAGTCGAGTCGCCCTGCACGGCGTAGTTTTGTGACCTCCTCTTCTTTCCCCTTTGTACTGGAGTTTGTAATCCAAGATTTCCTTTAATGAAATAAAATAGTTATTTCATTGATGTGCTGTTGGCTATTTTTATGCTTTACTTTTATTTGGGTATCTATAGCCTTGTTGAACATGAATGGTTGATAAGTAAATTAATTATGGATAACATAAATCCCACGATATTGGGGTCGATTAAGGCTATTGCCTTTGTAAAGAAATTAGTGCTTTCATCGAAATGATCTTGCATGTTTAATATTTTATGGCTAGATTATCTTCGATTGCTGGGTCGATTCATATAGTCCTTGTTTAACTAATTTCTGCTTGACTATGTGGTTAAGGCTCAAGTGAGTGTATGTGGTTAAATGTACTAAATGATTTTGCTTGCCCTGGTCAATGATAGAGTCGATTATGGGCATTGAGAGGCCTTTAATTATTAGTGTGAAGCCTTTGCTCGGGTCAACTATGGGGCCAATTGTAATCTTTAGGCTGAAAAAGCTTGATTTGTTAACTTGAATCTGCTGCTTGGGTCGACTTTGGGGTTGATTATAATCATTGAGCTAAAACTTATTGATTTGGCAACTTGAAGTTGTTGCTTGGGTCGACTGTGGGGTCAACAGTAATTATAAGGCTAAAAAGCCTTGATTTGGCAACTTGAAGTCGCTGTTTAGGTCGACTATAAATACTGGGTTGAAAAGCCTTAGTTTGGCAGCTAAAAGCTACTTCTTGGGTTGATTGTGGGTCGATTATGTGATTTTTGAGTTATGGAAGGATAGTGGGAGCTATTGTGGCGTTACAGGTAAATGATGGCGAAATTTTTTAAAACTTCATTTATATCAAATAGTACAATGACTATTACAAAGCTTTCATACATAGAGTTTCTTTAGGTTAATGGCATTCCATGGACATGGAAGTTCATTGCTGTTGATGTCTGCTAGTCAATATATATTGTGTTTTGACACCTTGACGACAGTATAAAACCTTTCCCATTTTAGGTCAAGTTTGCCGACATTCTTGGATACTTTCACCTTCTTGAGAACAAGGTCCCTGACCTTGAAATAGCGCGGTCAGACCCCTTTGTTGTAGCTTTCTACCATCTTTGATTTATAGCGCTAGATAGTGTTATAGGCTTCTTGCTGCTGCTCGTTAATAGTCTCTAGGTAGACTTTCCTTTTAGACAAGTTCCTGATCGTATTGAAGTGGATCACCTAAGCTATATGTTGTATAAGTTCAGAGGGGATGACTGCTTCAGAACTGCAAACCAAACTACAAGGGCTATGACCTATGGCTATACTAGGGGTGGTTCTATACACCCATAACAACCCAGGGTGGTCATCTGCCCAGCTTGATCTGATTCCCTCTATTCAAGCTTTCAGGTGGTTAAGAATAGTTTTGTTCATCACCTTTGTCTAGCTATTAGATTGACGGTTCCCAACCAAGGTAATGTGTTGGGTGATTCCCAAAGCTTCGCACTAATTTTGCTTGTTTCTGCTTTGGAATTGTGTTTCAGTATTTGAAATGTGGATCTTGGGGAGACCAAAGCAGCAGATGATGTTTTTCCAAATAATGCTCTTGATGGCTGCAACAGTTATTTTTAAGACTGCCTCGGCCTTGACCCATTTGGTGAAATATTTAACTGCCATAATCATAAATTTCCTTTGACTAGTTGTCTTTGGTAGGGACCCCCAATGTCAATCCCCCACAGTTGAATGGCCACGCAATGTGAACATTGATCATAGATGAGGCAGGTTGGTGTAGAATGTTTGAGTGGACTTGGCAGAATGGATAGTTTCGAGCAAAGGCAATGGTGTCTTTCAATAGCGTAGGCTAAAAGTATCCATATCTAATGACTTTATGTGAAAGAGATCTTTCTCTTGAATGGTTCCTGCAAATACCTACATAGATGTCTTGCAATACCTCATGAGCTTAGTCTACATCGAAGCATCTCAAAAGTGGTTTGGAAATTGACCTTTTATAAAGTTGGCCATGTTTGTCGAGAGCAAACTTGGTGGCTTGTCCTCGAAGCCTACGTGCCTTATTTTTATCTTTAGGAACTGTACCTTGACTCAGGTAAAGCTTTATTGGATCTTACCAAAAAGGAACTGTCTCCTCAATGCTTCCCACAAAATTCTATTTGAGGATGCCTATTAATGGTTTATTAATGACCAAAAATGTTATCGTTCTATCTCTTGTTCCTTTAGTTAAGCTGGCAAATTTGGACAGGGCATCCGCTCACTTGTTCTCCAATCGAGGTACTAGGTTGAGGGTGAACTTTTTGAATGATTGTAGTAGTCTTTTGACTTCTGCCAGGTACTGGCTCATGGTCGAGTCCTTAGTCTCAAAATTTCCTTCAACATGTTCTGCAACTAGTTGAGAATCTATAATTGCTACCAAGTGGTCGACCCTACGGTCTGGTTTATTACTATCCTTATTCCAACAAGGAGGGCTTCATGCTCTGCTTAATTATTGGTGATTGCATAATCGTGCTTGATTGTTAAGTTGTATTCCTCCCTTAAAGGAAAATGGAGAGTAACACCTATACCTTCTCCTGAAGTGGTCGCTGATCCATTTATGTGCAAAGTCTAAACAAGAGGGGTGTCACAATTCTGATTGAGAAGATCAACTTGCTTGGTTATGAAATTTACTAAAACATGTGCTTTTATGGCATTTGGGGTTAAAAGTGATGTCGAATTCTTCTAATTCAATGGCCTATTTTGTTAATCTCCCAGATTTATCTGGCTTTAAGAGTACCTACTTTAATGATTAGTTCATTAATGCTATGGTCGCATAGGACTGAAAGTATGGTTGTAGTTTTTGATCCACAATAACTAATATGAGAGCAAATTTCTTGATCTCTAGGTAGTTATATTCTAGCCTTTGTAGCTCCTTGCTATAATAATAGATTGGTCAATGATTTTTATCTTTGGTTAAGACTAGAACCGAACTGATCGAGGCCTCAAAAATAATTAAGTAAAGGTACAGAACCTCTCCCAATTCTAGCTTGACGAGCATAAGAGGCAAGGACAAGTATTGCTTTAGTTTGACTAGAGCCTGATTGTACTATTCATTCCACTGAAAACCCAACTTTTTTGCGTTCCTGAGTATCTTAAAGAAAGGTAGGTCTTTGTCAGCTGAACGAGCGATGAATCTGCTAAGAGCTATAATCCTCATGACTAGGTGCTATATGTCTCTAACTGTTTGAGGTGGTGTAATGTCCAATATTGCTTGATTTTTCTATGGATTGGCCTTGATGCTCCTTTGATTGATCATGTAACCCAAGAATTTGCCTTTTTGAACTTCAAAGAAATACTTGTTTGGGTTTAATTTCATGCCAAATGCTTGTAGTATGGCAAAGATCTGGTTGAGGTTGAATATATGGTCTTTTGTCTGCTTTTTTTTGATGATCATGTCACCGACATAAACCTCTATAGACTTACTGATGTCATTCTTGAACATAAAGTTGACTAGTCTCTGGTAGGTTGCCCCTATATTTTTAAGCACTAAAGGCATGACCAAAAATAATAAATCCTATTAGGGACTACAAAAGAGGTCTTATCCCTGTCCTCGGGTGCTAAGAATATTTGGTGATAACCCTGAAAAGCATCTATTATACTTAACAGTACACAACCAGCAGTAAGATCTACTAATAAATCTATATGAGGTAGGGGGTACGGATCTTTAGGGCAAGTTGTATTCAAATTAGTGAAATCATTACACATACGCCACTTTCTCTTATTCTTGGGGATGAGCACAATGTTACAAAGCCAAGATGGATATTGAATTTCTATAATATAGCATGTATTTAAGAGTTTGTTAACTTTCTCCTTGATGATCTGGCATCTCTTGGCATTGAAAGTTCTCATTTTTTGCTTGACAGGTTTATATGAGGGGTCTATGTTGAAACGGTGGATGATGATATTGGGGTCGATTCCTTGGATGTTGGATGCCTTCCAAGCAAAGACATAGATGTTTCTTCACAAAAAATTAATCATGAGACACTTCATGTGGTGGCCTATATCAATTCTAATCCTAGTAGTTTTGTCAAGGTTCTCCGATTTCAGCTCAACTATTTTAAACTCCTTGATGGGCTTTACTCTAGTGTCCTCCAACTTCATCTTGTTGCTGGTTTGTCCTTCCTTGGGTTCAGCTACATGGATGTCCCCTGAGGTCTTTAGTTGTGGTCGAGTCTTCGGCTCACTTGACTCAACCGAAATGGTACAACAGCACCATTCCTTCTTAATGTTGCACAATAGCTTGCCTGTACCTATTGGGGTCAAAAATTTAATTTTTATATGGTGCACTAAGATATTGGCTTGAAAATCATTCAGAGCTGGTCGCCCAATTATAACATTGTAAGCAAATGAGGTATCAACGACTAGGTAATTGATCATAAGTGTTCTTCTATGGGGAAGCTTTGCCCAAATGATGTAGATAAATTGATAGAGCTTTCTTGTATGATATCTAACCCCCTAAATCTGACTAGGGGTGTGCGCACGGGCTCAAACTTCAACTGTCCCAAATTTATCCTTTTTAGGGTCGAAAAGAAAATGAGATTAATAGAGCCGCCATTATCAACCAAAACCTTCATCACTTTAAAGTTGGCAATCTTGATGAAGACCACCATGGGGTAGTCAGCTTTGTAGTCAGTGCTTTTGCCCTTGAGGTGGGCGAGCTTAGCATTGGTGAAAGAGATGGGCTTTGCACTGGTTGACAAGTGGAATATTATTTCGACAAGAGAGGCCTTGGTCGAGTCCAATCTCCTTTAGGTATACCTCTTGGCGAAAGTAGAGACCCCTAAGTGGGACCTTCCACTATCATATCATTGACTCCTTGAATAGATAGGCAGGTGTCTTGTGCAGGTTTCTTCCTCTTATCTTCTCTCCTTGGGCTGATCGACCTTTCTCCACAGAGAGTTTGGTCAGTCCTGCCTACTTCCACCTGGGTGCCTTTAGCCACATATTTCCTAACATGGCCTTGTGGGATCAATTTCTCGATCTCATCATGGAGATTGAAACAGTCCTCTGTGTCCTGGCCCTTCTGCTTAAGGAAATGGTAATATTTTTTTAATTTTTTCTTAGCCTCTATTTTGTTAGCTTCCTGGGTTTCTTCAAGAGGTTATCATGCTAGATAATGAACAACACCTCTTTCCTTGGGAGGTTTAGAGGTGTATAATAATGGAACTATTTAATGGGAGACCAACGATCTTCCCTCTACTATCGATCGTCTTTTTTTTTATTCTTCTTTTTCTCTACCTTAGGATTGCCAAACTTAAGCTTGTTCATCTTCTCCTGAGTCATATACTTCTTTGCTAGGTTGAGTAGCTCTTCTATTGGCCTGGGCGCTCCTGCACTAAGACATTAGCATATTTTTCATGCTTGAGGCCTACGAAAAGTACGTTGATCAGGAACTCAATCTCAGGTTATCTATCTTCAACACCTCTGTGTTGAATCAAGTGAAGAAATCATGGAAAAACTCCCTCTCATTCTATTTTACCATGTGGATGTGGGTGTGGAAGAGTTTGGCTTTCCTCTGGCTCAAAAATTGGTGAAGAAATTTATCACATAGCTAGTCATAAGAATATATCAACATTGGCTCAAGTTTGACAAACTAGTCAAGTGCAATGCCCTGAAATGTGGTGACCAGCATCTTCGCATGTATATATTCATTGTGACCATGTAGTTACATATATGTTAGAACTGCATCAAATGCTCATTAGGGTTCAACGAGCCATCGTACTTCAGGAGTTTGATTAGAATGTTAGTGTCAATAACGATGCGCTTGTCGATTATCTCCTAGACAAATGACAACCCTTTTTCCTGACGGGACCTCTAAGGATGACCATCTGAGTTAGGGATCCTCTTAGTATTTCTCCTTGAGATTTTCTCCAAACGCTTGTTTAATTACTAAACTTGATGGGACACTTCATCCCACTCTTTTTGATTTGCTTGGTTTATATTTTTGTCCACTTACAATCTGGCATGCTCGAACTTATTATGTTGTAAGGCTCAAATGGGTCGAGCGTAGTGATCAGCTGAATATATAATCTCCTAACAGAGGTTAGGTCTCAAACGCTCGGCCCTATCTTACTACGGGGCTTAAAGTGATCGAGAATAATGATTAATAGAATTAATAATATTTTCTTGCTAGTCAGGTCGGGTCCTTTCTTGAGGAAAGTGTCTGGGACTCGCCTCGTATCTTGCCGACGGTCACGTTGATTTTGGTTGACCGCGGCTATCCTTGGGTACTCTTTCCTCAAGAGGTTGAGGTTGAGGTAGTGGTGTTGGTGTTGTATTGGCTACTGGAGTTAGTAGGGCTGCTGTATGTCCATTCAATGCAGTAGATAATTGGGTGAAGATCTGCTTGCCGATCAATTGCATTAGTTGTGGCATGGTCAATGTGACCACTTGCTTTGAAGGGACGCTAGGTCCTGGAGCCTTTGTTCCTTGCTAAGGCTAAGGGGGAGAAAGAAATGCTATCTTTTTATTTTTCTCCCTTTCTGAAGCGGCTTACTTGGTGTTCACCATTTTTTTATTACAATCTCACTTTCTCATAGATAATGCCAAAAAAATGTGGATGAAAGTTGTATTTTATTAGATTGGGTTTGTGTTTGGAATAATTCAGCCTGGTTGGTTGATGGTCTAACTTAAACATAGCTTGTGCTGAGATCTGTAATCATGAGCAAACGTTAAACTAGCTGACGTACCCTTGACCAAGGCACTCTGATGCTTAAGTCAGTAATGGGTTAATTGAATAAATTGAGTAGCAGAGTGAGGACTTATAGTGAAGAATGGCATACCTTAAGAGTAGCTGGCAATTGAATATTTATAACCTTCTCCAGGTAGATGATATGTTTAAGATGTCCCTATCACATGTAGAGGGCTTTTGTGCTTGTTTGGGGAGCTTTAGGTCAGCTCTCATCCATGTACTATTTTAGGTGGCATCATGTCCTACTTTCTAGGATTGAATAGTACACTGGTAGCGTGTCTCCTAATAGAAGTGGCGATAGAGGTGGTATTGGTGTGGCATGCACCATTAATGTAGAGGTATGCTATCTGCCAATGTATTTAATACAATAGAGATACAATTCAATATTGAAATGACCTCGTTGGTCAATAGTGGGGTCGACTATGGAACTGGTTTCTGGGAGTGGGTGGCCTCCTGAGGGTGTGGTGGCCCCTGGTTGGAGACTATTGAGCCCGTATGTTTGATCCACAGTCTAGTCGGGGGGTGCTGATCCTATTTGTTGCATGGGCGACAAGACGAGTGGATGGTCAATCACGATCAACGACCCAATTGGGCCTCTAAGGCGAGATAGGCCTGGAGGTGAGCTCTTTGGTTGATAACTATTGGGGTTGGCCTGTTGGGCTACCCTAGATCAATTTTCATATAATATATTTGAATATATATAAACTACAATTGCTATTCAGAAACACGAAGTAATCCACAAGTACATTTCCAATCTCGAACAAATGATACAATCTAAAGTTGTTCAAAATTCTTCTCCTTCTTCTATCCACATCTCCGGCGAACACTTTTTTCATTGATTAAGAAGAAAAGAAAGACAAAATAAATATGCATCAATAAATAATGATAAAACTTAATACAAGAATAAGGATAGAAAGAAAATGCAAATCAAGTAGTACATCTCAAGTATTAAACATTAGTGAATGCAGTACAATTTTAGATAATTCATTAGTAGAACACTTTAAGTATATAACTTAAACAATGAAGTATAATTTCAAGGAAAATGAAGTATAAATATACAATACTTGAAGAACAATAACTCAACATTGTAATACAGTTTCAAATAAATGAAGTACAATTGTAGAACACTTCAAATATAAAACACCAGCAATACTGTTCAATTTTAGATAATCAATTAGTATAACACTTCAAGTATAAAGCTTCAACAATGCAATAAAATTTTAATTGAAATGAAGTATGAATGTAAATTAATTCAAGTATAAAAGGAGTTCAGGAAAAAAAAAATATAATTACAGAACATAACAAGTACAAAACTTTACAAAATGTAGTATAGTGGAAGTATTACATAAACACATAACTATTCTTCCTTTCATTGCTATTGGGTTTGTTCCTCTAGTTTACTATAATGTCAATAATGTTCATCTTTAGTGTCAAATGCAATAAGACTATATTCAAGACATCGTTGTCATTGCTCAAAGTCACATATAATCTTTAATGTGGAGCTAGTACTGCAATGTAAAAAGCTTGGGGTTGATTTCACTCCATTTTTTCGCAAGATTAAGGTGGAGGTCCATTAAAGTCGTACTATCTTTAATTAACATTACATAGAGTTGGTCTTTGTGGTGGCAACTCTATAAGACTTGAGCGAGCACTTCTCCTTCACTACTAGTTGACATTTTCTGCAAACTACAAGATAAAGAAAATGACCTGGAACAAATAGAGAAAATAGATTGGAAGAACGAATATAAATTGAGAAAATAACCTAAAAATGATAAAAATAATCCAAGAAGAAGTAAATGTGGTGGTTGTGGTGGTGCTGGCTGCACCGTTGAGCTCCTCGCTCATGTTGTTGGGCTCACTTTTCTTTTGCATTCTTTTTTTATATTTTTGATAGTAGAGTTTAGTATTTGGAAAAGAGAATAAAGGGTGTTTGGTTGTGTGGATAGCGAAGAAATTAAAAAAAGGGAAAAAATTTATATTTAAGAATATTTTTATCGAATCAAAAGGGTATATATAGAGTATAAATACTCCATATATACACAAGAAGTATATATGGAGTGCTTTATTTAAAAAATAAAATAGGAACTGATTTTAAAAATGAAAAATGATTTTGTGACTTTATAATAAGTGATTCTATAGATAACCTTTTTAATTCCTTGCAAACAATTTCCCATCTTACGTAGTTTTTTAGTAATTTATTTCTTAAGAGAACTAGCTTTTAATCCACGCATTGCATTGGACAATAATTTTTAATTTAAAAATTTATTGTATTTAAGTTTAGCTATAGTATAAATATTACACATATTATACAAAATACGGTAATTTGAAAAAACAAATATTTGATTTTGTGTTTACATAAAATCCAAGTTAAATGAAAAATTAAAAATGATGTATTTAGAAAGGATAACATGAGATGGACTGGAAAATTCAAAACAGTATACAAAAAACTCATTACATGAATATTTTTGTTTCCATTAAAGTTGGTTTGGGAAAAAGCACACTAATCAAAATAATGTGAAATTTTATCTTGGCAGAAAATATCTTTTCTGCAATTCCTAACTAATCCATCAAAGCTAAGAAAATTAATTAGTTTATTGGAAAAAGTCTTTTAAAAAATTTGATTGTATGATTATGAATGAAATTCATCATGATTATTTTAATCAAAACTTCAAGGTGTGATAACTTATTCAATTAGCATAAGCAACTACAAAAAATATATTTAAATATTATTTAAAAAAAATTAAATTACCAACAATAAATGAACCTCAAATGCGAATTGAAGCTCTAGTCTTTTCACAAAAGCTCCTCACAATAAGAAAATAGGTGTTATTAAATGAAACCGAGTTTTAATAATTGAATTTTAGAGACCGCTTAATAATCAATTAGTGATCAATTCACATATAAATTTTAGTAAAATCAGTGATCGCATTAGCGACTGTCTTTATGCAATCATTAATTTACTCATTAATTAGAGATTGAACTCTTTTTTCAATCACTAATATTAATAGCTGCATAAAGTGATCACTAATTTGATGACTATTTAATGACCAATTATTTTTCGGTCACTAATTTATGACTAATTTTTTTTCAATTATTAACCGTGTTTAATTAGTGGCTACATTTTTTGGTTAATATCAGTCACACATATAAAGTTTTATTTTGATGCATATTCTTGTAATATGAAAGCACAAAATTTATATAATACTTATATAAGTAATAAATTATATTATTTGCATATTATGTGGCATAATTCATATATATTTTTGTATTTTTAGAGATAATAAGATGTATATATGTCTTAAAAATATGTAAATATTTATAATTTCATACATAAATATGTAATTAATAAATATTTCAATAATATATTCATACAATTGAACATTTATAAATATATGTATAAATACACAAAGAACTAAAATAAGAATATTATTTTTATTCAAATGAAAAATATGATTATTAAATAATATATATATATATATATATATAGATGCCAATTATATATGATATATACCTATGTTATTAATAAACGTATACTAACATATAATACTATATATTAGTGAGTCTAATTATTAGCATGTACATTTATTATTATATATATGTCTATACTATTATTACTATACATATTAGTATATATTGTTTATAATGTGCTTATTTATTATGACAAATATATCTAAAATTAGAGGTAATAGTTATAAATAATAAATATTGTATTTATTAGATTGAAGAAAACTTAATAAATATTAAATGAACAATTGTTATATTTGTTAAATTTTAAAACTCAAAAATAATAGTAACTTTCTTTCCAAAGTTAATAGTAATTTTATATTTACAAGAATGTTAATTATTTTTTGATTTGTAGATGTGATATATATTATATTGAAGAATTTTCTATATAAAAATATATTTGGACTATTATTTAGTAAATTATTGTATAAACAACAAGTGAAGTGTTCAAACACGGGGTTGTAGATTTCAAAGTTATTTTTTAACTCACTTAAAATTAGTGACTGTATACAAATGATCACTATCACTAATTAGTGATCGCCTACCAGTTATTCACATTTCCCCCCCTCAAAATCTATAATTAGTGACAAGGGTTTAGTAATCAATTAGAATGATTACTGGATCAAAATTGATTTTTTCTTAATTTAGTGATTGCTATTAGTGATTTCCAACTGACCATGCATATTTTTCCCCCCTCAAAGTCAAAGTCTTATATAATTAGTGACTATTTGCAGTCACTAAAAGGTGACTTATATGAATTAGTGACAAGAGTTTTTATAATCGATCCAAGTAGTTACTGAATCGTTAGTAATTAATTTTTACTTATTTAGTGACTATTCAAGCGGTCATTAATATGTTTTTTTAGTAATGAATTGATTATTTCATGTAAGTGAGTAACTACATATATGTATGTACGTAAAATAGAGAATCAATCTGCTAATTTCATTTAAATTTAACCGTATTGAGATGTTCACTTTGTATTTTAATTTATCTACATCATGATACCATTAAATGCTAGTGTTCATCTTTTCTCTAATATAGTTTTGCCATTGTTTTTTTAGTTTGTGGTTCTTCAATAATTTTGCTGGCAAACACATTGTGTCTCACATTGTTTTTGGCAGTTGATTTTTACAACCAAAAAAAAAAAAAGAAAAAGAAAAGAAAATCAAATTCTATCTTAGAGAGCGCAAATAATAGGTGCAAGCAATTGAAAGCTTGTAAGCGACGCAAGCATTATTAGCTTGACACCCTTAATAAGATTAGGGATGACAAATCGGTTGGATTTGCAAAATTTTAATCCAATTCAATAAAATTCTTATGTATCCGAACCAAAGATATGAGGTTGGGATTACTCTTCAAAATTTGAGGCACTCAATAAAATTTTTATCTTGACATGAGACTCGACAAGTGGCATCTTTTAAATTTATATTATCATAATATTAAAAATATTTTTTAAATAACTCTAGATAAGAAGATGACACGATCAAATTGAAAAGTAAAATCCAAAACCACTTTTGATAGTATTTATGAATATAAACTAAAAGCATAATACGATTAGACCTTTCCAAAAACCAATGTTAGGAAAACGAGAGATGACAAAACTGATGGAAATGGGGCGTGGGGGCACTGCCATTAATCACCATATCTATCTTCACATGAATTTGAGTGTACGGATGCTTTGGATACGCTCTCCCGAACAGGCAAGACGGACGACCACCCTCTTAATTGTAATAATAAATTACATTCTGTTTTACTTTAAACATCCAACATAAATATATATATATATATATATATATATATTAACACAGAGAGAGAGAGTTGTTTTGTGCTTTTGGGGTGAGACCATTTTCAGTGGCATGCCACGTTCCCAAAATTACAATTTGAAAGGAAAGATATTTTTGTAGCAAGACATAATTGATAAAATTAGAGAAGGGAAATTTGTGGCCTTCCATTTTCTTTCTTTCTTTTATTTATTTATTTTTTTTTGAAGAGAGGGCGGGGGGCGGGGGCGGTGTTTAAATATTAGGATTTAAAGAACCAAAAGCATAGAGAATATAGTGAACATTGTAAATTAAATATTTAAAATTGATAAATATTGAGAGATATTGTCAGCCTTTGAAAAGATATCATAATCGAAGGTTTTCTAATGTTTGAATAAATTTCACATTTAATAATAATTACAACAACAATTTTTTTTATTTTTCTGATTTTATTTCTTTTTCGATAAGAAATATTTTTTTTAAAATCTGATCCATCGTTATCAATTACCTCATATTCTTTCAACTCCTATCAAACAAAGAAATTAGAAACATAAAATAGAGAGGAGTTGAACAGAATAATTAAAAGTCGAAATATTATATATTGATGCCCAATGATCAGTAACAAGCGAGTCGACACTTTAGTTTGAGCTTGTTTTGATACACCGAATTTCAATATTTTTAAAAAGAAAAATTTGAAATCAAAGTTTGAGCAAGAGCAGTGATTGTCACAAATACTACTTTCTTGATTCCTTCGTGTGGATATATTTGGCGTCAACCCAACCAAGGCTTGGAAAATTAGATTAGATGCCCAAAAAACTTTTGAGGCCACTTTGTTGAAAGGCGGAGGGAATAGGGGTGTGGAATACAGTTAATCCCAAATTACTTTTTTGCCAAAATTAGGTGCCCCCTTAATTGGTCTGCTTAGTGCCTATTTCTAGGATACATTATCATGAGATCAAATCAATCTTGTCTTTGCCGACAACTGTTTTGTGGCCCTAATGTGGAATGGAATGGCATGGAAATTGGAACATAACATGCCCCAATTGCTAGTCAAGTACTTGTGTCACGTCACGCTTAGAATAAAGCATCAAATTGCTTCTGTCCTTGATACTCTTCCATCTTTTCTTAACTTTAATTTCCTCTCTTCTTTTTAAAGGAATATATAATTACTCTAATCATGGGTCCATTTTGGGGAGGGAACCTAGATTTTTCAAGTTTCTTTCTTCTTTTAAATTTCCTTTATTATTATTTGCAATTCAGATCATCTATCCCACTAATGAATATATGATAAAAGTATTAAATATTTTTTTATAAAAATATATACACACAGCATATATATTATATTAAAATATAAGATGAAACACGGAATGGAGTAAACAATCCAAAGTGATTTATTTGGGGAAAGTGATTGAAAGAAAATGAACAAATGTTCAACCTATTCAACATATGTATGTTAATTTAAGTAACAAGTGAGGTTAGAGATTCATAAAACTTCGAGTTTGTTTGGATATGTTTTATTTTTAGTATTCTCAAAAATTGAAAAATTAGTTATAATTTTTTGACAATGAAAATGAGATTGCATTTGAATGTTTGGTTTGAAAATAATGATTAGAATAGATATATAGTTGAAAAAATTGTTGATTTATATGCTTTTATATCTAAAAAGATTTATTTTTGAAAATATATAAATATTATATGTTTTATTAATTTTAAATTATAGTGGGTATTTTATATCAACTCAAACTTAAATCTGATTGATGTAACAATAGAATAATATGATAGTTTAGGAAAACTTTAAAAATGGCAATAAAGAATATTTTGAGTGAAAATGAACAAAAGTTGATGAATTTTATTTTTAAATAATGGTAAAAATGAAAATGAACTTTGGAAATAAATATAAATGGGGCCTAAGTTTCAATAGAAATACATTGCGGATAATCTAGGGGTCTAAGTTGAGCTGAAGCCTAATTTCAAAAGTTCAGATCGAGTTCAAGACTATTTGAACTTAAGTTGAGTTTTTTAAGTTTGAGCTTGGAGCTGAGCCAAACTTGAGTTTTAAAATGATGGCTTGAAGGCAGGTGAGCTAGCTCCTAATATGTTTTAAAATAATATATATTAAATGTATAAAAATAATAATTCAAAAGATATATGCCACATATTGATGTAATTTTCAAACTATAATTCAATTATTCATTTATATATTACTTACTAATAAATAATAATTTATAATTTGTAAAATACTAAAAATAAATGGCATGATATATTTGAAGAAAAATGTAAATATTTTAATTCAAATAATTTCATAAAAATATATAATTATATAATAAAATATTTTTATTTAATATATTACATATGGTTACTTTTTTAAATATAATAATGCAAGTATAAAATGAAAACTCATCATTGTCTTAACAAATTTAATTTTATATTTTAATATTCAAACTTCAAAAGTCAAAATAATAATCTTAATTGAAATTTATAAAAAAATTGATTGACATTTAGAAAATTTGATGATGTTGTTGGATTTGTTACTAAATAGTATTTTTCGAAAGTTTCAAAGGAAATAGTGAGTACTAAATTGAGCTCATCGAGCTTGCACGTCAAGGGTGGAAGATGCTGGATGAGCTCAAGTTTAGCTCAAACTCGATTGTGGCTCAATATTTTATGAGCTTATCAAGTTTGAATTTGAACTTAATATTTATTAACGAGCTCAAACTTAAATATAAAATTTGAAACTCGATGAGCTCGAACTAGCATGTTTTAAAACAAGCCAAGCTTGCACTGGAAATTTTTGCTAAGCTATGCTCATTTGTAGCCCTAGGATAATCGAAGCTACATGACATCCTTCTTTTGGATAGAGATAGCGGATTATGATATATTCCTTAGTAGGACCAAAAATTGAAAAAATTCTAGAGAGAGAGAGAGAGAGAGAGAGAGAGAGAATGTTCTCTCAAAAATATCGAGGACGAGTAATTTAATTTCATTATTGAAAAATAATAATAATAATGATAGTAAAAATAAATTGTTTCATAGCATTTATATAATCTCAGTTTATGCAAAAGCCCAAGTAAATCACAACAACTATATGTTTCCTGACTATGGTTTATATCTCGTTTCTTTCTGAAACTATACTTATAGACTATGTTACCCAGTAAGGGTGAAAAACTTAGTAGTTTTGCTAGTCTAACCACATAACATTTTGTTAAATCTTAACCAGTACTTTTTTGGAAGTTTTCTGAAATTGAAATATCTTCTCCTAGGTTTTTCTTGACTGTTTTACAGGAATAAGACATGTTCCTTCTAAATTAAGTTCTCCTCAGCTGCAATTATGATACGTGCAGAATTAGTTCCAGCAGCCTGGCCTGAGAAAAAGGAAAAAAGGACGGGAAATCAGTCACCGTTTTGAAGTGATCCATCAAGAAATTGGATACGGTAGAGGGGAATAAGAGAAAGGAATCGGCACAAGTTTCACAGAGACATTATAATTATATTGAAGTTATGCATAATCATCTGATCAATACAATGGAATAGAGGACAACTTTCTCTTTTTTCATGTGTTATTGTAGCACTAAATGATTGCAGACGAAGAGGAAACAGAGGACAGAAGTGGAGATTAAGGCCAGTAGGTTAGAAACTTTGTTTTCATCTAATTCTTCTCATTATGATCATGCATAGTGGATTATATGAAACATAATGCTATTAATATCTGATGCATAATAAATCTTAGAAAGGCAAAAACCTTATTTGAAAAGCATGAGTCCGCAAGAAACATCTTTGACTTAAAACTACATAAGACAGCACATGATGCGCTAATAGTAAATCACCAAGAGCAATGGAAGGCTACCTGGGAGATGCGATTAGATGCACAGCCCGCCCATGTCAGGTGGTCCTCCTCCATTGGATTGAATGGAACTCATTGCTGTTGAGGCACTTTTTCTACCTTGCTTTCTGTCTCTCCGACCCTTCCCATAGTCAACTGTTTGGTTCCTGTTGATGTAATACCATTATATCAATTGAGACAAAAACATAGGAGGTCAACAACGGATTTGATATTTCTGATGCACATCAGCACATGCCACAATACCTGCATATCTAGTAAGCAATGATAGTTCAAAGAATGTCAAGATCTAGCTCAAAACTTGGCATCCTTTTCATTTATTGAATCTAATTCATAAAGGAAATAAAAGAAAACTGAGATTGATAACATAGAATCAAAGACAACCTTGATGATCGTGTTTGTATCCTAACAGATTTAATGTGTTGAATTAAGTGTTGATTTTTTATGGAAAGATGCATCCTAGAGCAGGTATGTTTCAGCAAGTGAAGTTCCCCTTAATGACGGTAACCAAATGATTTCAGATTTATGCATAAATTATCAAAAAGGGCATTCATTGTGAAGCATACACTGGAAATCTGGCAGAAGATTTCCCTGCAACTGAACCACAGCAGGACTTATATTTCTTTTTTGAGCCACATGGACACACCTTCTTTCTTGAAATTTTCTGCAGCAACATAGAGATGCAGATTTACACGTCAATCAGCCATACAAATGATGAGAGGGTAAAAGTACTTCAGAATTTCATTTAAATATCTTGCATAAGCATTATAGAACCTTTTCAGCAGGCTGCTGGTTGTTCTTGTCATCAGTTATTTCTGCATCATTGATACATGTATTCAGTTTGCAAGTATCGTCTTCAATTTTTAATCCTTGGTGGTGATCAGAGTTATCATCTTGATGTTCGTCTGGAAGACCTCAAAGATGTAACATGAAGCAAAGCAAATGTGTTACTGAAAAAGGAGAATGATAACACAAATTCCATGAAAGGACAGTAGAGCATGGTACGCTATGAGGAAAACTCAATGCCTGCCAGGATCCTTAGAATTGATCCCATACGATGGAATTGATAAAAAACACAAGAAAAATTAAACACAAGTAAAAAAACTATTCAAATTATAAGAATCTTTAGTTCCATTTCAATGACACCTTCACAATAATAAGACTGCAATTGTTATTGGATAAAAGCGTCTGACAAATCACATATAGCTGGATTCAAATTATGATTTTTGACAAAGTGATTCCAACTTCAGAGGAGAAGGAAATGGTAATAGCTTATATACACTTATGATACTGTCATTCAAATTCTTTGAGACCAAGAAGCCAATATTTGGGAAGACACTGCTACTTAGAATAGCAGTTGGGAAACTGTAATATCTTTATCTCGTCAGTACTTGTAATGGTTTCAATATCATAAAACCACCATCTTCTGCAAAGACTTTCAATGAAACATTTTCAGACATGATATTGTCGACTAATTAAAGCAGCACACTCCATACGGTAGCGACCAATGCAATCAATTAAGGTTAAACAGGAAAATGGTAAAAAAATTAGCAGAACATTGAAGCAAATATATATTCAGATAACAGCTGCCACGAAAAATGAAAGAAACCAACTCCCAACTGCCAGAGAAAGTGATACAACAGGTTCTTGCTGAAATTTCAAACTCCTTAAAAATTCATTAGTGGTCATTAATTGGTGTTATAGCAGAACTGTCTCAATGTAAATGAACAAGCATGACATGCACAATGATATCATAAGAAAGGATAAAACATTCAGACAGCATACAGGACACAATAAACAGATAGGATCACTAAACAGAAGAATGGAAAGACATAACAACCAGCCATTACCATATGAATTCTTTACTGAAGTAGATAATTCATCTTCAGCAACTTTCTGAACTAAAGATCCTCGTTCAGCAACAAGGACGTCAACTGCAGCATCAACATCACCACCCACTTGCTGTAATGCATAGAATGCCAGTAAGATAAATAGGAAAAATAATTTACAACTCCATCCCTTCTATGGATCAGAACCCATTTGATGAACTATAGCCAGCTCCTAACTGGCTTAATTAGATTTTTATTTTACTGCTCTAAATTCTGGGGTTTCGCTGGAGGGTGGATTCATGCACCCTGAAGGGAGGGAGTGGATTTATTTAGGTCGTTTGAACACTTATAAACTACTTGGGAATAATCACCTGTTCAAGTTCTGTTGTATCTTCGAATCCACTTCCAGACTTTACCAATTTAATGGATTCCCCATGAACAATATTCCTTCCACCTTCCTCTTTAGGCTTCACAGCAGCTGCTTCTGGTTGATTGGGTTGTACTGAAAGATCAGCATCATCCTTTTTGGTATAGAAAGAAGTTATTAGAATTCTAGGTAGGACAGGAAATATGTGCTAAAAAGGATAAAAAAAGTCCTTCAAAACCAAAAGAGAGAAACCTCCATAACAATTGGCCTAGCAGGTCCACAGCCACTGTCATCTTTTGAACGCACACTATTGTAATGCAGTCCATCATGATAAGAACTGCAAAATAATAAGCAAGATAATAGATGTAAAAAAAACATCCTCAAAAAGTAGAACCACTGCAGTTTCATTCTTCTGTCTTGGAGAGAGCTCAAACAAATCCATGGCAATTTTATCAGTACAATACAGATTTATAGGCATCTTGATTCTGAACTTTCAGAAGGTTGGAAAATGACTTTTAACTTTACCTACCCACGCACACACCCCCCAACAACCCAAGATAAAATATTAATTCTCAAAAAACGAAAAAAAAAGGACAAAACAAAACACTGGGCTGCTAGTTAGCACTTCAGATGCTCTAAGTAAAAATTGTTAAGTCCCATTACAGGCAACATATCTAGTCAGAAAGTTAGAAGTGATATGTTTCTCAATAAGCATGCACTAATTAGGAGAGTAGACAAGTTAAAATGCTTTACAGTCAAGTGAATTTACTTCCTATGAGCTTATACAGTACTCTAAACATTCTACTCTGGTTTCATTGAGAATTGGGACCCAAATGACCACTAAGATCCTGAATGAACTGAAAAATCCCACATCCTGGGAAAATAGGCATGCAATAAACCATAACAAATAATCCAGTTAATGAATCTTAATCTCATCCAAGTATAGCTCGGTAGGCCAGATAGAGTGTCAAAAGTAAGATCTAGCATATTTTCTGTTACATTTCTTGAAGAATGATGCTAATGACGAGCAATAATAAGAATTTTATTAATCACAGTAAGTAGGCTCTTTTAGTTAGCTTTTGGTTTGTTCAGTAATCTCATATAAAGGTAACAACTAGTTGAGCAGAGTAGATGCTAGGTAGAAGCCATCTATCTGAAAAAAGTAAAGAAAAGAAAAACACTTAAACATTATTAGAAGTTGAAATGAAAAAATACTGCTATTACAAAATATAGTAAATAAATAATAGAAGAGAAATTTGCAAATTTGTCTCATTATGTGAAAGCTGGGGAATCCACAAGAGATCTAACTTGCACATCAGTAAATATAAAATCTACTTTATCACGCAAGAGTATATGTGAAAAAGATGCATCTAGGCCTATAGATCTCCAAAAATTGAATCAAAAAGGCCAGAAGATTTGTCACCTGAACTCTTATTGCATGTTTTTTTAGCTGTTATGGAATAATAGCTAGTATAGCCACCAAAACCCAGACTACCTACTGGATGTCAATCACGTGCAATCATAATAGTTCACATATTTAAATGTGAGATTAACAAAGGAGCACACTCCACATCATTATAAATCTCACCTTCCTTGTGGATTCGCTAAGAACTCAAGAGAGGATTGAAAGAGCAGAAATGCAGAAAAATAAAGCACCAACCATGAAATTTTATACTTGCCGAAGTTATCTTCACATAAGATTATTTTTGAACAAAAACCAATTACTTCATGTGCTTCATTGCTTACTCATATTCAAGGTTATGAACAATTGCAATTGAAACACAGCCGAAGAACTTGTCAACTTCCTAAAAGCCAGTAAACCAATAAGTAAGGACCTTAAATTCCCTATTTCAAGATTCCAAATCATTACTAACATAGTTAATGTGGTTAAGAAAGCATAATGAGTTACAATGGGGACTAAAGATTCACAAAATGCAGCTTAAATTAGGAATTTCTTTTTGTTAGTTTATTTCTGTAATCAGAGATCACCTTTTAGGTATATTAATCAAACATATTAAATTTCAAGTGAAAGAGGATAACAGTGAGAGTATGCTACACAAGAATTCCTTGTGCAATATTACAAGGCAGTAAAACACCAACATCCAGAAAGAAAGACTGCTACCATGGACTGAAAGAATTTGTATTCTAACACTTGCATTAAGTCACAGGGTCTCAGTCCGACAGCTGAGTATTAGGAAGGATAATGGCTTTTGACAGTCATTTCCTTCACAAGAATTGACATCAGATAGTTAAACTTTAATGTTGACATCTGATACAAAATAAATAACTGTTGGTTCTAGGATGATAATTATGCAAAGAGTAAGCACTACTAAAATATAAAATTTAAGGAGTACTTACAGATGAATCATCCGAGCTTCATGTATATTGAAATTTTGTATGTACCAGCGGGGAGACATGTTCTGTGCAAATAATTGAACAAAAATCCCAATAGGTCCACAAAATCTAAGACAATATTACATAATAACTCAGTGCAAAAAGGCATTGATGCCGCTCAAAAAATTAATGAAGTTTGGAAATGTTTGTATTGCTGATTAAAATTGTGAAACAGTTGAAATGATGAATTGGAAAGAAAAACTAACATACTTTGTGAATGCATATGTTACACTGAGTAACAAGAGAAGCTGCTTGCAATTCCATATGTCCTGCCCAAGTGCCATCCTCTCCCATGGATTGGCAGTATTCATTAAAAGGAACTTCGTCTTCAACAAAAGGCTCAAACATGTCACGATTTTTCTGTCAAATATGACTCATCAATCAGTTATACAGCTCAACTGAAAATCAAACTTTACATGTCGAAACTTGTCCAACAACCTACAAACTGTTAAAGTTTAATAAATAGTTTTTATGACGTCTTGAGCTATATTTCCAAATTTTTCTAGCTTTGGTATTTACTTTGGTAAGACATTAAAGGCTGTGAAAATTGGTTTCCGATCATTTTCTCATTGTAATTTCCTACATGAAGCTCTAGACCCAAACAAAGACTCTCAATCAATTTGTCATGGCAAGCTACTGGAAGACGACGATGAAGTATCAGGAGAATATGAAAAGAACCAAAACAGAAACATGTTTTATTTTCTTTTTTTTTGGGGGGGAAATTTAAGATATTGAAGCAATGTCCTTTTTACATTAGTAAAAACGACGTCGTTTTAGTAGAAAAAAAGAGCAAAAAATATAGGACAGCATTGTTCAAATTAGTAGAACAATGTCATCAGAGCGTGAATTGTGTCTTATTTTCTTATTTTCTTTTTTTAGCAAATGGAAGTTATAGAAGTGACACCACTTACATTAGTGAAAACGATGTCGTTTTAGTAGAAAAAAGAAACAAAAAAATATAGGACGATGTTGTTCAACTTAATAGAACAACATCGTTAGAGCACGAATATGTCTGTTAGGATGAGTTGGCAGGATTGTTGCTTTGTTTTAAAATTTTAAGATAGGATGATTCATATGGCTTTTTAAATGTGATTTCTTTAAATAGACTAGTAACGTAGAGGAAAGGCAGCCTCAATATTTAATGAAATATTTTCTTCTTCCTTCTGCTCTGTTTTTCTCTCCCTGAATTCTCTTCTTCTATTTCTGCTTTGTTTTCTTTCTTCAACTATGTAATTCTACTTGATTTCCTTTCCCCTTGAAGCAGCTACTCGACCCTAAGGTTTTTCCTCCTTTGGATTTGTGTAATTGCTCATAAAATTCACTGATTATAACACAAATCTATAATTGGAAGCCAGAAGAAATACAAACTTGGATCTCAGACTTGAATTCTCAATCATTGCAAGCATAAATATCCTAGAGAACCATAAATATCCCAATAATAGCATCTCGTATAAGAAACAGCCTCATCACTACAATATCAACTGACGTAAAAGCTACCAATGATCCGGCTTCGAACAACTACAAGAAAGTAACACAAATTAAATTCCAGGAAACTTATCCAACATACCAAATGCGTTTAAATTCGTTGTAAAAAATCAAATATCCATCTTCAATAAACTCTCACCTTAATAAATCGAACCACCTTCTTCCGATACTTCTGATGCTTATCCTCATCGCCTTCGATTTGATCAGCCAATGCCCTGCCAAATTAAATTGGAAAAAAAAAAAAACTGTGATCAAATTGAAGCTCACAACTCGATACACATACAATCACTTCCAATTAAATAACCACATGAAATTCAATCCAAAAACGCACCTGAAGAAACAATTACCATCTGGAGTAACTTGAACTATTTTAAGACCCAAAAGATTCAGCTGATCCTGCAATTCAGGTACATCCTTTTGCTTTCCACCACGCTTTCTAGCCTGTTCACGACTTAAACCACATCAAAATCCATAAATAAAAAGAAAGAAGGAAGAAAGAAAATAAAAAATTGCCATGACTGTTAGTAGTAAAACACAGAGGTCTGAGATTACGTCAGGTTCTTCATCTTGTCTTCTAGGTTTGGGCATTTCATGCCTGCCTTTAGCCATTTTTTGATTTCTCCCTTAGCCGTTAAAAAGAAAAGTTTTTGTTAAAAAAAAAAATTATAAAAAATTACACAGTCAAATTAAGGTCTTTTTTTTAAATGAAATTAGGGTGGTTTGGATTTCTCTTGATTTCCTGTTTCGTTTTTTTCCGTCCATTTCTATTCGTTTTTTTCCGTCCATTTCTATTAAAGTTCAAGCACAGTCCATCTGAAGACCAAAAGTTGACCATTTTAATATAAAGAAAATGAAACAGAAAGGAAAAACGTGAGAGAAGAATAAAGATGACCTTAGCCTTGTTAGCATTCGCCTTGGCTTTGTTGGCCTTGACATAAACATTATTAGGACGGCGTCGTATGCTTCTCTTCTTCGTCACGCTCCAAGAGCTAATCATTGTCATTTAGACCAAAAAATGCTTGTATGCTGTGTTCTGAATTTTTTACTTTCTTTCTTTCTTTCTTTTTTTTGCAGCATAAATTTATGTTTTTTTGATATTTGATTCATCTTATATAACATGTTAATTCGAACTTTATGTTAAAATAATTTCTATACATGGTCGGATTTGCAATTATGTAAATGTGGTTACAATATTACATTTCATATTATAGGACATTTAATGCTGTGGATTCTGAATTTATTTTTGGGTGCGCTGCTTCCACAAGTTTGATTCATCTTGGCGGACCTGTTATTAGGCACGTATAATGAAAGCCTTCCTTCCCCTCAACACATTATGTTTTTTTTTAGAGTTTCTTACTTTTTTTGTTAAATTATCATGGAGAAATAATTTTTTTCTCTTAATAAAATAAGCAGCATTAGTAAAGAAAATTTAGAAACTAATTCCTAACTAATTAGTCCTCACACTGTGAGATGTATACTTAGAAACAAATAAGTAAAGCATTAGATATTTCGATTTAAAGGGCACAACGCAAACACATGTGGTGCTTGATTTATTGTCAATTCGCATCGCAAAAAATAATTTAAATCTTGCAACAAAATTCAGCTGCCTTCGTTGAATTTCAATTATCGAAAAAAATAAATTTTGTTGTTGATTTTAAATCTCAAATAAATTGTCGTGATTTTACTTTTGGATGCGAGCATAATTGCTAAATTAAGTGTGTCAGCTCGAAATTTTGAAGACATCGTCAGTGATAAATTGGAGAAAAGCGAAGGCGTTGTCAATTCATCATGCTCTTGTACCCTAGGTAATGCACACGCTACAGTAATGTGACAACGGGGTCCGAAGCTTGTAGGAATGAATTAGTCCAAAACCCGATCTATAGGCCAGAGGGTCGTAACTCGTCTACACAAATCTGAAAATAGTTAGTAATTATCGATTACTTATGTATACAGTGGCGAATTTATTCCTAAACATTGCATATACTGTCTGTCACATGATTTTGTAGCCTTTATTAATTTGAAATAAAATTGTTAGATTTAGAAAATTGATATTTAAGATAAATTACTATAATTTTAGGTAGATTTAGTTTTTGATTTGCCATTGTTGCCGAAATATAATATCTGTAATAGTATTACATATAGCAGTGGGTATTTGGCTAATTTACTTAATTTTGACTCAATTCCTAAAATTTAATGTTATTTAAGTAGATTAAAATTTTGCCATTAATCCTTCATTTTTCATCTTTGTCCAAAAGAATTTAGAATCTATTTAAATACATAAGAAAATTCAACATTAAATGCAATATATTTTAGTAGTTGACAAAGATACAAGTGGGAAAGTTCATTTTTCAACATAAAATTTTTATCTAGATAATTGTTAGCGATTTAGATAGCTATATTTAAATTTGCTTAATTATGATTCAATTCCTCAATTCTTCAAATTATATGTTTTCTTATTTAAATTAAAAGAATTCTTATTAGTTGTTGGTTGTTCATTTTTATATAAAAGAATCCAAAATTATTTGGAAGGCAAGCTTAAAATTAGGTAATTGCACTTAATATGTGTAAACACCTTGTTTTAAAACACTACTTGCTAGCTACAGGTCAGAATTATCAACAGCTTGTTATGCTTATCCTAAATTTAAGTATATTTATTCATTTCATTCAACTATATAAATATATGCACCATATCTATCTGTTAATTGTTGAAAACTTTTAAAAGGATATAAGTAGATCTGGTTGCGGTAACTCCCTTGGTTTTTGTATAGAAATAATAAGTTCTGCACTTGCGCTGTGTTTAAGCATGTAAAGCAATACGACTAGAAAAAAATTTTACAAATTGAAACATTTTTGTGAATATTTGATTTAATCCAATATTATATAAACTCTACTAATAGCGTGCACATATTCGTCTAGGAATAACTAATTATTACAAAATTTCTTGATAAATAGTTTATTATAGAAATAATTCCTGTTTGAAGTTATAAGTATATCATTTCTGTTGATTTGAAATTTTTTTATTTGTAAGACTATATGTACAAGATAATTGGTAACTTATTCATATCCAATCAAAGAAATTATTTCTTGAGATCTATTATATTTTACAATTTATTATAGCGACCATCAATTTATCTTATTAAGCTTGAAAATTAAAGTATTTTTCATTTTAAATTATAAATCACTTCCTGTACATGAGATGAATTCTATGTCTCAAAAGATTATGAATATGTGTGATGAGGTTAAAAGTTGTGTTTATTAGATCGGGTTAGTGTTTGGGTTAATTCAACCTGGCTAGTCTGGTTGTCCAGCAGAGAAATAGCTTTGGGCTAAGATTTGCAATTACGAGCAAATGTTAGACTAGCCGAGATGCCCTCAGTTAAGGTACTCTAACGCTCAAATCAATACTGGTCAAGTAGAAAAATCTAGAGTAG
The DNA here is from genome assembly GCA_014898725.1 of Jacaranda copaia. Classification (NCBI taxonomy): domain Eukaryota; kingdom Viridiplantae; phylum Streptophyta; class Magnoliopsida; order Lamiales; family Bignoniaceae; genus Jacaranda; species Jacaranda copaia. The sequence goes on from JACGDI010005504.1 coordinate 1,158,436, forward strand.
AGAGAGGGCGTATAGTGAAGAATGGCATATTTTGAGAGTGGTTGGTAATGGGGTATTTATAGTCTTATTCAAGTGGATGATATGTCTTAGATGTCCCTATCAAGTGTAGAGGGCTTTTGTTCTTCTATGGGGAGCTATAGGTTATCTCCTATCCTTGTATTATCCCAGGTGGCACTACCTTCTATTTTTTGGGACAGAATAGTACTCTAGTGATGTACTTTCTACTAGGAGTGGAGACAGAGGCGGTATTGAAGTGGCATGAGCCATTAATGCGGAGGCATACTGCTTATCAGGGCATTAAATACGGTAGAGATACGATTCGGTGTTGAGATGACTCCCTTGGTCGATAATGGGTCGACCATAAAAATGGTTAATGGGAGTGGGCGCTTCCAGGGGCGTGGTGCTCGAGACATCTCATTGGATATGGTCAACCTCTCGTCGAATACAATTGAGAACTTGCCACTTGACCTGGGGTTATGGTTGAGTAGCGTGGTCTAGCTTGCTGCAGAGGTAACAAGGTGATGATCGACGGCCCAATTGGGCCTCTCAGGCGAGGTGGGCCTGCAAGTGTATTCTGGGGTCGATAGTTGTTGGGCTAGGCTTATTGGGCCATTCTATATCATGAGTTCCCCCCACTTGAGGTCCTAATCGAGTTTATCGATGAGAAGGAGTAGGGATTAGCAACATTGTTGATTAGTGATTTTGGAGAATTGAACAGGGTTTTGTTCACTCAACCAAGGTTTTAGTACATTTAATGTGCTTGTTACGTTGAGTCATATGAAGTGCTAGATAATGGTTATGCAATTATTACCATTGATTGAGTTCTTGCGTTTGAGCGCCTATAAATAGACTTGGTGAAAATGCTCATCTTACATTTTTACTGCGTTTGGTTTGGTTGAGCATCAAATTCAAAGAGCCCTCTTCCTTCCATTTTGTGCTTCGAGTTTCATCGAGATCTTGTAAGTTTTATTTTCCAGCTTCAGTTTTTCCTTAATTCTTGGTTAAACATGTCAAATACTTTCGATCGTGAGACCACTAGGTCTCAGAGGGTGCCATTCCATGGGGAGGGTGATGGTGAGAGTACGTCTAGTAGCTTGTCGAGCTCCAACTCGACCTTCAGCAGCTCAAGTGATGAGCGGGTTGCTTCTGTGGTCGAGGTTGGCCTAAGTAAGGTGCCAACATCACGTGGTCAACTTTTCACACCAAATCATTAAAGTGAGATTATTTTAGAGATTACCTCGATTGATCTGGTACACATTAGGGAGCTTTACCATGTCTCTATTAAGTATGAGCTCCTAGTTCCTGGTCCATGAGATAGGATGCATCGACTTCTTAAGGGGTATATTATTATTTTTAAGGAAGAGTTTAGATGTGGTCTTAGGTTTTCCCTTGTGCTAGCCATGATCAACAAGTAGGTTTGGAGGATTGCATAACATAGCTCCTATCTAATTATTTCTCAACCATATACAACTTTGTCGTGCTAATACATTTGTTCGACCAGTTGACCTCTTTTGCCAATTTCCCCAAGCTCTTTCACCTCCTAATGTCCCAAAAGTTGGGTAGCATCGAGGAATTTAGGTTTTGTTACCTCATGGCACGGCCACATTGAAAATTCTTAGTGATCTTGTCTTCCTCCTACGGTCAGGAGTGAAAACGATATTTTTTATATGTTCGAGGGCTGAGGGGGTTTAATATTCTACGAGGGTGGTAGAGAGGGCACATAGAAATATTGCGTAACCTAACCCCCAATTGGCCAAATACCTTCATTCCGGATCTGATCAAGTTTAGCCAAATAGAAGCCTTAGTTTTAATCAAGGAAAGGTGTTTGGTACTGGCTGGCTTGTCGCTGGCTGATTTGAACTTGCCAATGGGTGATCAAATAAGTAGAAACTCTTTATCAATTGTTATGATTGTCTGTTTCATGTATCTTTTTGCTTGAGTTTAATCACTTATTTTTGTATTGCCTTTTATGTTGGTAGATCGAGAAGAAATCATGAATCGTGCGAGGCAATAGGTGATGGCCTGGGCCTAAAGAAATAAGGAGCATTGCTAAGTGGTAGCGGCTACTCGATAAGAAGGAGCATTGGCCTTAGCACCCTAAGCGATCGAATCGACTCCAAGAACATCGCTTGCTCGACTGGCAACGACAACTAACAAAAGTCAATTGGTCGAGTAGGGAGGCTTGGCTCCCAAGAAGATGATAGGTGACAAGAGTAAAGAGAAGGCTGCAGTATTTACTCAGCCTTCAGGCTATGATCTATTCAGTAAGCACGGTGATGGCGTATTATTTGAGCTGCCCAGGCTGCTGTCGCTCCAATTTTGGATGGAACCCTCTATGGTCATCCACAACTCTCACTCCATCATATCATTGGGATCGATTGGGACTGTCGGGCTAAAAGTGATGGTGGTTAGGCTTTTTGCGTCTGACTAAAAAAAGTTCATGGATTTGAGCTAAACTGGTGTGCTTAAAGCTCTAGCATACTATAGTAATATGGAGAGTGTATGGTCAATTTAAGTTTCTCTTTGAATGCTATCTGTTGCTGATTGATCATACTTTACTAATGAGGAATTTTTCCTTTTAGGTGAGCCAGCTGGGCTATTACTTCTACCAAAGGTTAGAGTTAGCTTTGGCTAATCGAGAGCAACTACAGGAGAGAGGGGAAATGGAGACCATAAAGGTGCAGCTTGAATCATCCCAAGCCAGGGTTGACCAGCTGACGAAGGAAGTCGTGGGCCTCCACGAGTTGCTCGCGACATAAGATCAACAGCTGGTCCTGGCTATCCAAGAAAAGAGCAAGATGAACGAGCTGTTGCACCAAGCTTAATTGGATATTTAGTGAAGTAATGATTTTGGTCAAACAGAGGGACACACTGCTACGATATAGAAGGTTTGAGTAGAATTCTATAGGAAGCTCCTGTTGATGTGAAAGAAGATGGTGTAGCAATTCATGCTATGTTTTGTCTTTTAAGATATGAGTGTGGTTTTTTTGTTGGATAATGCAAAGGTTGCATTCGAGAAAGATATAAAGTAGCTCAAGTATCTGGGCTATACTTTCTGATTCAAAGACAAAGACCACATCAGCCTCATCTTGAATGAGTAGTTGCAGCTATACCTTGAGCCCAAAGAGACAGTTGTCGAGGAAGGTATTGCAGGAGATATTCCACTCGAGTCTATTATTGCAGCACAAAGGAGACAAACAGAGGTAGAGAGGAGGCTCACCATTGTGGTGAAGGAGTTTGATTTTGTGAACAATTTTGCCTTCAAGATTTACAATGGATGGATAATGCAGGTGAATATTTGCTATGCCTCGACAACTTTGTGGTTGATGAGGCAGGTCCTTCTTGAGCAGCGCCAGTCGCTCTCCCTTTTGTTGCAATGAGGCCTAAGTGGGAGGTTAACAGCCCCGCAGTAGTTCTAATTTTGTCGAGTGATGAGCTTGACCAAGCTATTGAAGAGGGCGCTTGAGCAATTCGGGTTGAGGGTGTGGGGTTGAGCAACTATTGATGTTTTTGCCGCTAGCAAGATTATGGTTGCCTGGCATTGGCTATTTTGCACTTTTTGTAATCTTGTCTCTCTCTCTCTCTCTCTCACTCTCTCTCTGTAATAAAATTTGTAATCAAAGATTCTATTTAATGAAATAGAACTGTTGTTTCATCGACCTATAGTTGGCCACTTTTGTGCTTTACTTTATTGTGATCTCTATGGTCTTGTCGAATATGGATGGTTGGTAACCAAATTATTTAGCATAAATTCTATAATGTTGGGGTCGATTAAGGTTATTACCTTTGCAAAGAAACATATGCTTTCATCGAAATAAATTTGTGTGTTTAATATTTCGTTACCAGATTATCTTCAGCTTCAAGGTTGAGTCGTATGGTCATTATTTAGATAACTTATCTGATGCAACGATGAGTTAAATTATCTTTGAATTTTCACAAGGTTCTACTTGACTATGTAGTCGAGAGGTGATTAACCGCATTTGGTAAAATGTATTAAATAATTTTATTTAACACTATTGATTATGGAGTCGACTATGGGTGCCGAGAGGCCTTTAATTATTGGTGTGAAGTCATTGCTTGGGTAGACTATGGGGTTGACTGTTATCATTATCTGTAGAACTTTGATTCCTTGATTTGGCAACTTGAAGCTGCTTCTTGAGATGACTATAGGGTCGACTATAAACTCTAGGTTGAAAAGCTTTGGTTTGGTAGTTGGGAGTTTCTTTGCCGATCGATTGTGGGGTTGATCATGAACCTTGCGCTGAAAAGCCTTGATTTTAGCAGCTTGAATCTGCTTCTAGGCTCAACTACGAGGTCAACTATAAACTTTTCAAGTTATGGAAAGGGGAATAAAGGTGCTATTGTAATGTTATAAATAAGTGATAGTAGGATTGTTAAATTTTTTTTATATCAAACAATATAACAGTTGTTACAAAACTTTCATACATAGAATTTCTTTAAGTTAATGGTATTCCATGGACGCAAAAATTCATTACCGTTGATGTTTGCTAGTTGATATGCATTATGCTTTGACACCTTGATGATAGTATAGAGCCCCTTGCATTTTGGGTTGAGTTTGTCGATGTTCTTGGATATTTCCACATTCTTGAGAACTAGGTCCTTGACTTTAAAATGGCATGGTCGGACCCCTTTGTTGTAGTTTTCTATCATCTTTGACCTATAGTGTTGCATGGTGTTTTAGGCTTCTTATCGCTGCTCATTGATGGTCTCAAGGTTAAGTTTCCTTTTAAACATGTTCTTGATTGGATTGAAGGGGATCACTTAGGCTGTATATTATACAAGTTCAGAAGGGATGACTACTTTGGAACTATAAACTAAACTATAAAGGTTGTGACTCATGGCTATACAGAGGGTGGTCTTGTATGCACATAACACCCTAGAGAGGTCATCTGCCCAGCTTGACCCTATCCTTTATATTCGAACTTTCAGGTGGTTAAGGATTATTTGTTCATTACCTCTGTCTAGCTATTAGATTGAGGGTTTTCCATTGAGGTAAAATATTGGTGATCCCCAAGGCTTCGTACCAATTTCATTTATTTTTATTTTGGAATTGAGTTCTATTATCTGAAATGAGGATCTTGGGAAGACCAAGGTGGTAGATGATGTTTTTCTAAATAAAGATCTTGATGGCAACATCAGTTATTTTTGGGACGGCCTCATCCTCAACCTATTTGGTGAAATATTCGATTGCCATAATTATGAATTTTCTTTGACCTGTTGTCTTTGGCAGGGACCCCACAATATTGATCCCCCATTGGTCAAATGGCCAAGCGACCTAAACATTGATCATGAACGTGGTGAATTGGTGAGAGATGTTCGAGTGGACTTGATAGGATGGATACTTTCGAGTAAAGTCAACATCATCTTTCAATAGCATGGGCGAAACGTATCCATATCTGATGATCTTATGCACAAGGGATCTTTCTCCTCAGTGGTTCCCATAAATGCTTTTGTGGATATCCTATAGGACCTCGTGAGCTTAGTCAAGATCTAAGCACCTCAAGAGTGATCCAGAGATTAATCTTTTATAAAGCTGATCGTGCTCGTCAAGAGCAAACTTGGTGGCTTGTCCACAAAGCCTACATGCCTCATTTTTATCTTAGGGAACTGTGCCCTAACTCAGGTAAAGCTTGATTGAATCTTTCCAAGAAAGAATTATCTCTTAGATGCTCCCCATAAAACTTTGTTCGAGGATGCTTATTGATAGTTTGTTAGTGACCAAAAAGGTTATCATTTTGTCTCTTGTTCCTTTGGTAGAGCTAGCAAAATTAGACAGGCCATCCGCTCGCTCGTTCTCTGATTGAGGTACCTAGTTGAAGATGAACTTTTTGAACAATTGTTGTAGTTTTTTCACCTCTGCTAGGTACCGGCTCATTGTCGAGTCCTTAGCCTCAAAATTTCCTTTGACCTGTTCTATAACCAACTGGGAGTCTGTGATTGCTACCAGGTGCTCGACCCCTTGGTCTAATGCCGTCCTTATTCCAGTGAGGAGGGTTTCATACTCTGCTTCATTATTGGTGACAACATAATCGAGCTTGATTGTGAAGTCATATTTCTTTGCTAAAGGAGAATGGAGAGTAACACCTACATCACCTTTGAATGTGGTCGTTGACTCATTGATGTGCAAGGTCTAAACAAGAGGGGTATCACAATTTTACTTAGGGAGATAGACTCGCTTGAAGATGAAGTTTGCCAAAATTTGTGCTTTAATAGCTATTTTAGGTTGAAAAGTGATGTCAAACTCTCCCTATTTGATGGACCATTTTGTAATCTCCTAGACGTATTTGACTTTGAGAGTACTTGCTTCAATGTTTAGTTTGTCAGTACTATAATTGCATGAGACTGAAAGTATGGTCACAGGTTTTGAGCCGTTGTGACTAATGTGAGGGCAAACTTTTAAATCTTCAAGTAGTTATGTTTTGGCCTTTGTAGCTCCGTGCTATAGTGATAAACTGGTTGATGGTTTTCATCTCTGGTTGAGACTAGAACTGAGATGATTGAGGCTTTGGAAATAGCCAAGTAAATGTGCAGTACCTCTTATAGTTTTGGCTTGGCGAGCATGAGAGGTGAGGACATGTATTGCTTTAGGTTGATCAGAGCCTGATCATACTGTCCATTCCATTGGAAGCCCAACTTCTTGGCGTTTCTGAGTATTTTAAAGAAAGATAGGCTCTTGTTGGCTAAACGAGCGATGAACTTGCCAAAGGCTATAATCTTCTCGACCAAGTGCTATCCATTTCTGACTGTTCAAGATGGTACAATGTCCAATATTGCCTGGATTTTCTATGGATTGGCCTCGATGCCCTTTTGATTAACCATATAACTCAAGAATTTACCTCATTAAACCGTGAACGTACACTTGTTTAGGTTTAGTTTCATGCCAAATGCTTGCAGCATGGCAAAGGTATGGTTGAGGTTGAGTAGATGGTCTTTAGCTTGCTCTGTTTTGACGATTATGTTGTCGACATAAACCTCCATAAACTTGCTGATCTCATTTTTTAACATAAAGTTAACCAGTCTATAATATGTTGCCCTAGCATTTGTGAGCCTAAAAGGCATGACCAAAATATAATAAACCTTATTAAGGACCACAAAAGAGGTCTTGTCCTTATCCTTGAGCATCATGCTAAAAGTGATGGTGATCGGGCTTTTTATGTGTATATGTTCATTATGTCCATGCAGTTGCATTATGTACTTGAACTGCATTAGGTGCTCATTTGGGTTTGTTGAGCCATCATGTTGCGAAAGTTTGGTTGAAACTTTGGCATTGATGGTAATGCACTCGTTGATTATCTCCTGGACAAATAGCAACTCTCTTTCCTGATGAAACCTTTAGGGACCATCAGGATTGGGGATCTTTTATGTGTTTTTCCTTGATATCTCCTCGAGGTATCTATTCAGCTGTTGAACTTGATGAGATATTTTTTCCCATTTTTCTTGGTCTGCCTAGGTCATATTCCTATCAAACTAGGGCCTTACCGCTCAGTAGTAATGTGCTGTGGGGTTCGAAGGGGCTGAGTAGCATGATCTATTGACTTACCAATCTTCTCCTGCTAGTACGATCTCGAATGTTCAACCTTATCACACTGCTGGGCTCGAATAGGTCGAATGTAATGGTTAATAGAATCAATAATTTCTTTCTGTGGATCAGGTCGACCCCTTATTTTGGAGGGCACATGGGGCTAACCTCTCATTTGGTTGGTGGTTGCCTAGATTCTAGTTGATCATGGCTATCTCTCAGGGATCTTTCTTCAAGTGGTGGTGATTGTGGAGTCGCGCTAGCGGTTAGGGTGGGCATGACTGTATGCTGATTCAGGGTGGTAGAGAGTTGAGTAGAGATTTGTTCACTGCTTAGTTGCATTAGTTAAGGCATGGTTAAAGCAACAACTTGTTTCGATAAGGCATTGGGTCTTGAGGTATTCGATTCTTGCTGAGGCTGAGAGAGAAGAGAAGATGCTGCCCTTCTGTTTTTCTCCCTTTCTGATGCAGCTCGCCTAGTGTTCACTATTTTTCGATTAAAGTCTCAATTTTCCATAAACGGTGCCAAAATGATGAGGTTGAAAGCTATGTTTACTGGATCGGGTTAGTGTTTGGGCTAATTCAACTTAGTTGGTTGGGTTGTCTAGCTGAGAAATAGCTTTGAACTGAGATCTGCAATTATGAGCAAACGTTAGATTAGTCAAGGTGCCATCAGCTAAGTTACTTTGATGCTAAAGTTAGTACTAGTCGAGTAGATAAATCAAGCAGCAGAGTAAGGGCATATAGTGAAGAATGACATACCTTGAGAGTGGCTGGCAATAGGGTATTTATAGCTTTCTCTAAATAGATGATATGTCCAAATGCCCCTATCAAGTGTAGTGGGTTTTTGTTCTTGTATGGGGAGCTATAGGTCATCTCCCATCCCTATACTATTTCAAGTGGCACCACCTCCTATTTTTTGGGACAAGATAGTACTCTGGTGGTGCGTCTTCTGACAAGAGCAGAGGTAGAGGTGGTATTGGGGCGACATGCATCATTAATGCAGAGGCATGTTGCCTGTCAGGGCATTAAATGTGGTAAAGAAATGATTTAGTGCCTTAATGACCCCTCTGGTTGATAATGGGTCGAACAGAGAAATAATTGAAAAGTGTGGGCACCTTCGGGGATACGACGCTCGAGACCTTTCATTGGATACCATTGAGAACTCACCACTCGACCTGGGGGCTGTGGTCGAGTGGCGTGGTCTAGCTTGCTGCTGGGCGCCAAGGTGATGATCAATAGCCCAATTGGGTCTCTAAGGTGAGGTGGGCCTGAAAGTGTATTCCGGGATCGATAGCTATTAGGCTGGGCCTGCTGGGCCAACCCATATCAATGTGTGATTATAATTCACAATTATATTAAAAACTCAAATATATTTATATCGAGATGAGCTATTTAAAAAGTAGTTTTAATTATAATCATTTTCTATTCTTCTTATCTTCATCAATTATATATCATTGTTTTGCATATATATATATATATATAGGATGAAGTAACATGGGTGATTGCGTGGCGGACTCCCCTAAATTTAAAATAAATATTTTTGACAATTCAATTCCACACATAAATAAAAATTTCAACTTGATTCTTGATTGTATATATGCAGTAGCATTTTCCCTATGCTATGTGTGGAGTCTTTTTAAAATACTAGAACATTAACATTATTATGAATTACATATTTAAAGGAAAAAAGCATGTTGTAAAATTAAAATATTGAGAAAAATAAAAGTATAGTCAAGTGAGATGAAGAAATTTAAATAGTATTCCAAAATATTAAATTTATTATTTCAAAAATCTAAAATATGTAAAGTACTAAATAATATAAAAATGTAATATTTGTATCATGAAATGTATTTGAAGATTACTTTGGGAGAATTAAGAAAATAAAAAGGAACTCAAAACTTCCATAGATAAAAATCTATAAATAAGAAAAGAACTAAAAGATACTTTTATTAGAAAATAAAATCAAAAGAAAATGATAGAGTATAATATTGATAGTAAAAAGGAGATCAAGAGGGGGGGGGGGTGAATTGATCTTTTCTGAAATGATAGAATACTTTTATCCCCTTTTCTTTAATCGAAAAAGTTTGTAAAAGGTTTGATTAAACTAATTTGTAAAAATCCAAATGCACAAAGTAAACCACAACTAAAATTAAAGAGAACATAATGATTTATAGTGATCTGACAAGCCTACTTCAATACCTAAGATATAATCTTAGGATTTTTTACTTGCACTTATATTAAACACAAGTGAAGTTACAGTGAAGACAAGATATTGAAAAATCAATAACAAAAAGCAACTTTCTCTATTGTAGGAACTTCCAACATACTAGATGATGGAAGGCAAAAGCAAATTTTCAGCGTAGCTTCCAGATAAGTATCTTGTAGAGTTTTGAACTTTTAAGAAAAGCTTCACCCTTTTGTCTTAGGATATCTTCTATTTAAATAGAAGACTCTTGATATGATATCTTGTCTTCTAATGATATCTTTCTTTCTTCAATATGCAGGTTTCCATACAGAAGTTCCAATAGTCACTTCCCTTTTATATTTTTGGATGATTGTTGTTTTTTCCTTTTATTAGGCCATGATTTGAGCAATTAGACTTTGGATTTTATGGTATTGAATCCAACGATATCTTTCCTTCTTTAATATGCTAGTTTTTATATAGAAGTTCCAGCAATCACTTTCCTTCAATAAGGCCATGATTTGGGCAATCAGTTTATGGATTTTGTGATATTGAATCCATTGAATATTTTTCTTATTTACAACATGCTACAAGATGGAATAAGATTTGTCAATCAAGATTTCATTGTAAAAGGATCATTATCAAAACTTATCTTGAGGAGATCCCAACAATCTCCTCCTTTTTGATGATGATCCATTTGCATAGATAAGTTGCTTCCCCTGAGTTCAAGCTCCTCTTGACTATAAGAAAGTATCTTTCATTAAAAAATCTAGATTCAAACTTTCAAAGGAGATTATTCATAGTTAACATATAATAGGAGGAAGGAGCAAAAATAGGGTTCAACAATAAGCAACATAACCATCATTCTGTATAACTGGATACTATAGATAGTATTCCACGATTCACTTAGTGACTAGTTAAAATGCATAACAAGGTAGATAATTAGTCTTGACAAAGGACAATTAGTTTTTGGACCAAACTGAGTCCATAATGGAGGAGATGTTAAACTGCAAATAGTAAACCAATTCAAAAAAATTCACAAAACAGAAGGTTCAACCATTAAAACTCACAAAGTAAAAGTTCCAGTTCTAGTTCTAGTAGTAATAGAGAGTTCAAACATTAGTCATCTCTCCCTTCAGCATCAAAAAGGGGTTACTTTTGGAATGAATACTTTTAAAATTTAGCATGAGAAAGGATTATGCCCATCTATTTCTTAAGAAAATTAAAACATTTGTCAAAAATGGATTTAGTGAAAATATTTGCTAACCGGAACTTAGTTTCCACATTATTTATGCAAATAACACTACTAGAGACATGATCTTTCATGAAATGATGCCTAACTTCTATATGTTTGGTTCTGGTATGATGAACATGATTTTTTGTAATATTAATTGCACTAGTATTATCACATTTAACTGGTATATTAAAGAAGTTCAAACTGTAATCCTAGAGAGTTTGTTTCATCCAAAGAATTTAGGTACAACAATTTCCAAGCGCCATATATTCTGCTTTGGTTGTTGATAGTGTGACAACGCTCTGTTTCTTGCTACACCAACTGACCACTTTTTCTCCAAGAAATTAACATGTTCCTGTGGTACTTTTTCAGTCGATCTTGCATCCTGCATAGTTAGCATCAGAATATCCAACAAGAGAAAAATATTTTATGCAAAGATACCAAATACCGAGATGAGGTGATCTTTTTAAGTATCTTAATATTCGTTTGACCACTCGAATGTGGGATTCCTTGGGATTTGCCTGAAATTGGGCACACAAGCTTGTTAAGAATAGAATATCTGGTTTACTTGCAGTAAGATAGAGTAAATATCTAATGATGCCTCAGTATATCGTTTTGTCAACTCTCTTTTTTTCTGGATCAGCTTTTAGTTTGGTGTTTGGTGCCATGGAAATTGATGTTTCTTTGCAGTTTTCCATTCCAAATTTCCTAAGTAGTTCCCTCGTATATTTTTCTTGTTATATGAATATTCTTATGGAATTTTTTTTGATTTGCAGTCCAAGGAAAAAGTTTAGTTCTCCCATGAAACTCATTTCAAACTCACTTTTCATGGAACTTGCAAACTCATCACAAAGAGAATTTTTAGTACCACCAAATATGATATCATCTTCATAAATCTGTACAATTAACATTTCACTATCAACTTTCTTTATGAAAAGAGTGGTGTTAATAGTACTCATGGAAAATCCTTTAGCAAGAAGAAAAGTACTTAGCCTTTAATACTAAGCCTTAGGGGCTTGTTTTAAGTCATATAATGCTTTAGACAATTTAAAAACATAATTGGGAAAATCAAAATTTTCAAATCCTAGTGGTTGTTCAACATAAACCTCTTCTTTAATAAAACCATTCAAAAATACACTTTTAACATCCATTTGAAAAAGAATGAAATTTTTGTAGGATGCATAAGCAAGCAACATGCGAATCAACTCTAATCGTGCTATGGGTGCATATGTTTCATCAAAATCAATACTTTCCTATTGTGAATACCTTTTTGCAACAAGTCTTACCTTATTTCTTACCATGATTCCTTTGTTATCTAGTTTGTTTTGAAAAACCTACTTGGTTCCTATGACTGGTCTATCAGTAGGCCTTTCTACCAAGTTCAACACTTCATTTTTGTCAAATTGGGAAAGTTCTTCTTTCATTGCATCTTTCCAATACATGTCATTTAGTGCTTCATGCAGATCAACTGGTTCTATGAGTGATAAAAGAACTATGTTACCAGTATTATGATCCTTTGCCTTTGATTGAGTCATTATTCCTATTTCTAGTTTCTCAATTATCTTACCAACTGGATGACTTGATACATGTTTGAACTTTTGTATTTTTTCTTCATTTTTTTCATTGGAAGTTTTGCTTGGATTTTCAACAATGCTTTCTTCGAAACATTCCTTTTTGATTTTGTTTTCTTACTGGACTACTTTAATGATTCTATTAATGCTTGCAGATTCTTTGCTCAAAGTATTTTTGGCAACACAAAGGTTAGTTTCATCAAAAACAACATGTATGGGTTTTTGTATGGTTCCTTTCCTCTTATTGAAAACTCTATATGCTTTGCTGTGAATAGAATATCCCACAAATATGCCTTCATCTAATTTCGAATCAAATTTAGTGAGATGATCTCTATTATTTAGAATGAAGCACTTATATCTAAATATATGAAAATATGAGATGTTTGAAATTTTGCCATGCCATAGTTCATAAGAAGTCTTTTTGATAAAAGGTCTGAGAAAAGCTCAGTTGGCATTGTAACATGCTATGTTTACTACCACCCCCCAAAATGATTTAGGCAACTTGTACTCATTTAACGTTGTTAGTGCCATTTCTTGAAGAATTCTGTTTCTTGTTTTTACCACACCATTTTGTTGTGGCGTTTTTGGAGCTAAAAAATTGTGGGAATATCTATTTTCATCATAAAAAATCATGAACTCATTATCATCAAATTCCATTCCGTGATCACTTCATATAGCTTTAATAAAATATTCTTTTTTTGGATTTTCTTAGTAATAGCTACAAAGGATTTTAAAGTATCATTTTTGTGGGAGAGAAATCGAACCCAATTAAATCATAAAAAATTATCAATAATCATGAAAACATATTTGCTATCACCGAGAGGGGTTGTTTTCATTGGTCCAAAAAGATCTAGATGAAGAAGATTAAGAGGTTTTGATGAAGATATGTCATTAATGGGTTTGAAAGAAGTTTTGACTTGTTTTTCCTTAATGCATGCAGCACATACTTTGTCTTTCACAAATCCAATTTTGGGAATCCCTTTAATGAGATTTTTTCTAGCAAGATGATCAAGTAAATTCAGGTTTGCATGCCCAAGTTGTCTATGCCATGTCCAACTAGGATTTTCTGAAGCTACTAAACACTCAACATTTTGGCTAGATAGATCATCCAAATTAATGCAATAAATGTTCCTATTCTTAATAGTGGTAAAAAAATTATTTTGTCATCCTTAGTAACAATGCAATGTGATGGTTGGAATTGTACCTAATTGCTGTTGTCGTAGAGTTAGTTGATCTTAGAAAATTGTGTTTCAGACCATCTATCAGCCAGACATTCTCAATAGAAGTTCTATTCATTTTTCCATTAGTGCTTTTACCTATGATTTTACCTTTTGTGTTGTCAGCAAATAGGATGTTTCCCCCACTAAAGTCCTGTAGGTTTGTGAAAAATGATCTATCTCCGATCATATGTCTGGAACATCCATTGTCCAGATACCATTTGTCTCTTTGATTCTTCTTGAATGGATCGTGCATGACAATTTGATAATATTTTAGGTACCCACGTAGTACTGGGTCCTTATTTGTTAGATTTTGGAATCCACATGTATTTAATTTCAATATCATTCCTTATAGGACATTTGTAGCAAACATGACCTTTTCTACCACAAGTATAACAAACTTTTTGTTTTCTATTTTGAGAGTAATGGGTATTTGGGTTTGCCCATTTCTTTTTCCTTTAATAGTTCTTTTCAAGTTTTAATTTTCTTCTAATAGAAAGAATTCTCACTTTCAAGCTTTTGAATTTTCCTAACAAGCTTATTTCTATCATCCACATCCTTCTTGATGACTTTGTTATAACTTTGAACAAGTTCAGCCTTTTCATCAAAAATATTTTTTATTCGGCAGTTTAGAGAAATTATCTCTTTTTGCATCTCAGCCAATTGATTTTGAAATTCCTCATGTAACCTAGTATTCCATATTTAGAATCATTGGTACTTATTTTAGAAAAGAGAGTTACCTGTCGATCGGCCATAAGGCAGCTGTCTTCATTGTTAAATTGATCAGAATTAGAGTCATCCCACATGATGGTCATTGCTTTGGATTTGGAACTTTTCTTGATTTTGGAATTTCTCTTAAGTTTTGGACAGTTAGGTCTCTTATGGCCAACTTCATGACACTCATGGCAAACAATTTGCTCAAATCGTTGGTTGTCAGTGCTACCTCTTTTGGAACTTGAATTGTTGTCTCCTTTGAAGCGATTTCTTGCTTGGGTTAATTGCTTGAGACATTTTGTGATAATTGCTATTTCATCATTTAAGGCATCCTCATCTAGATCTCCTGAATCTTCGTTCCAGTCAACTTGTTCTGAGTTGAACGTAATATCTTTCTTAACTTTGCCTTCGAAACTTTCTTCTTTTGATAGAAGTATCATTTCATGAGAAGTGAGTGATTTGATAAGTTCTTCCATTGATAGAATTTCCAGGCTTTTGGTCTCATGTATTGCAATGACCTTTGGCGTCCACTCTCAAGGTAAAGATCATAGGATTTTTCAAGCTTGCTCACTTTCTGATATGACTTTTCCAAGTGCAAACATGGGTTGACTATCTCCATAAAGGGTGTGTACATTTAGCTAATTTATTCACATGTTTTCATGGAGAACATTTCATATTGACGAGTAAGTAAAGCAATTCGTTCTTGTTTTACCTATGAAGTCCCTTCATGGGTAACTTGTGGAGCAAGTGCTGATTCTATTATATTCTTCCTTGATCAAGGCACAAGATAGGATATTCTTGACTTTGGCATTAATGGACAATATTCTTTTATCTTCTATAGTAAGTTCCATTTTGCCTTTAAGAGACATGCTCTTGGTAGTTGGAATAAGTGATCCATCAATGACTATGCTCCATAGGTCATAATCAAGAGCTATGAAAAATTCTTCGATTTGATTCTTCCATGTGGAGTAGTTTGTGCTATTAAACAAGGGTGGATGAGTATGTGACCGTCCTTTTGCATAAACATCAAAGCTAAATGCAACCATTAGGATTAACTAAGCTCAAGTTTATTAGAACAAATGATATGAGCCCCACTGCTCTAATGCCAATTGATAGTAAAAAAGAGATCAAGAGGGGGGGTGAAATTGATCTTTTTCCAAAATGATAGAATACTTTTAACCCCTTTCTATAATTGAAAAATTTTGTAAAAGGTTTGATTAAATTGATTTGTAAAAGTTCAAATGGACAAGGTAAAGCAAAACTAAAATTAAAGAGAACACAATGATTTATAATGGTTCGGCAAGCCTACTTTACTACCTATGATATAATCTTAAAATTTTTAACCTGCACTTATATTAAACACAAGTGAAGTTACAGCGAAGACAAGATATTGAAAAATCAATAACAAAAAGCAACTTTCTCTATTGTAGAAACTTCTAACAGATTGGATAATGGAAGGCAAAATCAAACTTTTAGCACAGCTTCCAAATAAGTATCCTATAGATTTTTGAACTTTTGAGAAAAGCTTCACCCTTTTATCTTAGGACATCTTCTATTTAAATTGAAGACTCTTGATTTGATATCTTGTCTTCCAAAGGTATCTTTCTTTCTTCAATGTACAGGTTTCCATACAGAAGTTCCAACAGTCACTTCCCTTTTATATTTCTGGATGATTGTTGTTTCTTCCTTTTATTAGGCCATGATTTGAGCAATCAAACTTTGAATTTTGTGGTATTGAATCTAACGATATCTTTCCTTCTTTAATATTCAGGTTTTCATATAAAAGTTCCAACAATCACTTTCTTTTTATAAGGCCATGATTTGGGCAACCAGTCTACGAATTTTGTGATATTGAATCCATTGAATATGTTTCTTATTTACAATATGCTGCAATATGGAACAAGATTTGTTAATCAAAATTTTATTGTAACATGATCGTTATCAAAACTTATCCTGAGGAGAACCTAACAGAAATTAATGTCTAAACTCCAAAGATAATGAAAAGACTTAGAATTGTAAAATTTTAGAACTACTTTAAACTAAATAGATGACAACCATAGATTAAGTTAAACACTTAAAATGTAAAGTATTAGATAGTATGATACAAAAAACGTTTAGAGAAATTTGTCATTTTAAATTTGTTGCTTACATATTAGTCACATCAAGATAAACATATGATAGTAAAGATAAAATATTAAAAAAAATCAAAGTCGATCAATAATAATTTTACTTAAACATGATTTTGGAATATAGACTAATGAAAAAGAGAAAATTATAATGTAATTTAAAAAAAATAGGAAAAAAAAATAAAATATTATGTTGTTTTGAAAAATTTTACATAAATATAATTGGATCTTCATGTTATAAAGTACAAATTCTAGAAATATAAAATTAAATAACATAAGAAAAGTGCACCCTTTCAAGTAAAATTGAAATTTAAAAGAATAAAAGAAATAAATATAAATATGTATTTTAACAAATTAAATCATGCCAATTTTATAATTAAAAAATTAACAAGTGTATTTAATATTGATAACCATCTCTAGGATTTTTTCAAATAGATTAAGATAGATTTAAAGAAACATATACTTATGATCTAGTATACAAGCTTCTCCTAAAATAATTAATTCGAGTTAGACATATTTATGCATATATAATTTTATATATGAATAAAAACTCTAAACTAAATGATAGACTTTTAAAATCATAAGTATTTGAATTTTCAAATAATTTATAAAAATACTAAAACCAATAAATATATCCCATCCTAAATTTATAAAATTGGATGCAAAAAAATAAAAATAAAAATGAATAAATAGACCAATAGCTTGAGTGAAATAAAAGACTAAAAGGGTATTAAAAATGTGCGATAGTTTAAAAGAATAAAAATTAAATGATAGATCCTATCAATGGCTAAAAAGATAAATATAACCATTAAATTGAGATTAATTGTAAAAATATTAAAATCAATAAATATCTCTCACCTTATAAATTTATAAAACTAGGTGAATAAAAATAAAATGTAAATATATAATTAAACAAATGAATTTAAAAACTAGCGCAAAACAATGACTTAAAATAAATAAAAAAATTAAAAATTGAAATAAAAATAAAAACTAAATAATAGATTTTATTAGTGATTGGAGAGAAAATTATAACCATAGAATAAAAAATTCCTTCCATTATGTAGAATAAATGAAATGAACTAGAAATATAATATAACAAATGAAAAACAAAACTACTCTAATAAATAAATAGCTTCAAAAATAAAATAGTGACATGTGCAAAGAGATATAGAGAAAGATAAGATAGCGAATATATATTATCAATAAAATAATAATTATTTTTTTTGCAAGTAGAGGAATATTATGAAGAGATTAGAACTCAAAGTACATCAACAATAAATTCAGGAAGAGAAGCACAAGAAACATCGAAAATTCTATTATCTATTGCTTGCACAACTGCCAAACTATTTGCAAAATGTGGAATACATATAAATTGAATTTTCGGGATATAATGAGTCAAATTCTTGTGTTGTAACTTGGAATGATTTAGAATCACAACTATAAAATAATAGTAAAGAAATTTAATGCAATTAACAAGAAGTTTAATGTGATTTAGCGATGTGTCTAATCCACCCGATAAAGAAAAGGAATTTATTGATCTCAAATCAAAATACAAGTACAAACTTGAATCTCATAAATCTTATGAGAACACCCAACACCCTCTTTCTAAACTCCACTCTAAGAAAAAAGATCTCTGAAGCAGTATAGAATCTATCTCTAGGATTTCTCCTTGGTTCGTTCTGACCTCAAGTTGGAAGAAAACGGGGTTTAAATACCAAAAAAATCTCAAATTGACCCATGGGCCGTGCGCGGTGTTGTGGTGTTGAGTTTATGGTGCCGCGGCATCGAGGTTCTGCAGTGCCGGACGCTGCATCATATCCCCTTGTCATTTTGCTCTGTTTCTTCAATTTTTCACCATTTGTAGTCTAAATTTAAAAAAAAAAATCAATAATTCTACGCCTTGACTTGAAATTTACCATCTTTCTTCTTTGTCCCTGCTCCCAAAATGGGCTTGTCATCCGAGTCTGCAAACATTAATCAAATTCAAGCAATGCTCGAATTTGATTCCTAGAATAGCCTTAGTCAACATGTCTACTAGATTATCTTTGGTCCCAACCTTGTTAAGCAAAATAACACCTTGAGACACCATATCCCAAATAAAGTTATGCCTCATGTCAATGTGCTTTGTTTTTTCATGAAAGGCTTGATTCTTTGACAAGTGTATAGCACTCTGACTGCTACAAAATATTGAAGTAACCTCAAAGTCCATACCCATATCTTCAATCAGCCCCTTTAGCTAAATACCTTTCTTTACACCTTTAGCCAAAGCCATGTACTTAGCTTCTGTTGTGGATAATGTAACTGATAATTGCAACATTACATTCCAACTAACTGTGCATCCCAAAACATGAAACACGTGCCCCATCATGGACCTTTTGGTATCCAAATCTCCTACATAATCTGTATCCACATAGTCAATAATTTTAGCTGTAGAATTTAATTGAATATACCTTAAACATCTGTTTGCAAAGCCTCTTAGCTACCTCATGATCTATTTCATAGCCTGCTAATGAGTCTTTCTTGGCCTGTGCATGTATATGCTCATAGCACTGACTGTGTGTGAAATATCTGGCCTAGTGCATACCATGGCATACATCAAGCTACCTACTGCACTAGCATATGACACGTTAGACATGTGCTCCACCTCCTTTTCAGTACTCGGTGAATCATCTGATGAGAGCCTGAAATGAGCTGCAAGCGGTGTACATACTAGCTTAGACTTATCCATTCCAAAATGTTCCAGTACTTTCTCCATATAATGTTGTTGAGATAAGTACAACAATCCAGCGTGTTTGTCCCTGATGATCTCCATGCTCAATATCTTCTTTGCACTGCCCAAATTCTTCATCTCAAATTATTCACTTAACTGAGCTTTTAATATTGATCTCATATATGTTTCTAGAGGCTATCAACATGTCATCAACATACAACAACAAATATTCCAGGAGGTTATTACTATATTTTTTATAATATACACAATAATCAAAATTGCTTCTAGTGTATCCTATCATGGTAGTAAATGCATCAAACTTTTTATATCACTGTCTGGGAGATTGCTTCAAGCCATATAAAGATTTCTTTAAAAGATATGCTTGATTTTGTTTCTAGAAAATAACAAATTCTTCTGGTGGACTTATGTAGATTTGTTCCTCCAACTCACCATGCAAAAATGTTGTTTTCACATCCATCTGCTCAAGCTCCATATCAAATAGAGCAACCATGGTAAGTAAAACACAAATGAAAGTATGCTTAATAACTGGGGAGAACACCTCATGGAAGTCAACTCCCTTTCTAAGTAAAACCCTTAGCAACTAAACGCACTTTGTATCTAGTATCCTCAACCCCGGGATTCCCTTCCTTCTTCTTATAGATCTATTTGCAACCTATAATCTTATGCCCTTTGGGTATATCAACCAGCTCCCATGTGTTATTCTTGTGTAGAGACTCCATCTCTTCATTTATAGCTGCAACCCATTTATTAGAATCTGGCCTGGAAATTACCTCTTTGTATGAGACTAGATTATCTCTTACAAACTCCTTAACTAAACTCAATACATAAGCTACTAGTTCTGAATATGCAAATCACTGTGGTGGTTTGATTTGCCTCCTCTCCCTATCGTGAGCTAAATGATAGTTTTGTAGTGAATTATTTTTCTGCTGCTGGTTAGGTGATAATGCACTCTCACTAGCTTCATTTACCACTTTCTGTTTTCCATTTGAAACTTGTGGAGTGTCAAGTTCAAACCCTACCTTCTCCTTAACACTCTGTTGACTGCTTTTGAGCTGCTCCACTTTCTTCATCATCACAAACTTATCAAAAGTCACATCCCTGCTAATAATTATCCTGGAGCATTTCTTGTCATTACACCACACACGATAACCCTTTACTCTATCTGCATAGCCTAGGAATATGCATTTTCTAGCCCTTAGCTAAAGCTTTCTATCATGAACATGAGCATAGATTGGGCACCTAAACATTCTCAGATTTGAGTAACCAGTAGGAGACCCGGACCTAACTCCCATTAGTATCTTGCAGTCTAAAGGAGTTGATGGTGACCTATTAACCAAGTAACAAGTAGATTGATTGCTTTTGGCCAAAAATTCTTGGATAATCCGGTGTTAATGAGCATGTATCTAGCTCTTTTCAATATAGTTTTGTTCATCCATTCTGTAACTCCATTCTGCTGCGGTGTGTGTACGACTGTGCGATGCTTCACAATTCCTTACTTATTATAGAATTTCTAAAGTTCCTTATTACAAAACTCCAATCCATTGTTAATCCTCAAGCATTTGATTTCTTTCTTGTCTGCTTCTTGATTAAAGTTTTCCATTGCTTAAAGATAACAAAAACCTCATCCTTATATTTTAGCATGTATACCTATATTCTCTGTGAGAAGTCATCTATGAATGTTAGCATATACCTAGCACCTTCTTTTGAAGAAACTTGAGAAGGCCCCTAAAGATTTGAGTGAATGTAATCTAAGGTGCCCTTGGTCCTGTGAGTTATATTGCCGAATTTTACCCTGTGTTGCTTGCCAAGCACATACTGCTCGCAAAAATTCAGCTCTCCAATCTTCTCTCCACCAAGTAAGCCATGTTTGCTCAATTCTGACATCTCCCTCTCATTCAAATGCCCAAGCCACATATGCCACAGTCTCATAATATCATTGATTGATGAAGAAACCATTGCACTACCAGAAACTATGTTGTCTTATGAGATATAAAAGCCATTCCTTTTGTCTCCCTTCAGGATAAGCAGTGCACCTTTGGAAACCCACAGAACTCTATCTCAAGCTCTACACTCATAGTTGTTCTTATCTAGTGTACTTAGCAAAATCAAATTTTTCTTTAAATTTGGAACATGATGCACATTTGTTAGGGTCCTTACTATGCTATCATACATTTTGATACTCACTGAGCTAATTCCTACAACTATGCATAAAGTATCGTTTCCTATAAACACTTTACCACCATCATATTTTTGATAAGTGGTAAACCAATCTTCATGTGGGCATATTTGGTAGGAGCAGCCATTATCCAAAATCGACTCAGAGCTTCATAAGCTTTTAGTAATGTTGAGAACAAGCCCACCATCAGACTCATCATCAATAATTCCTACAATATCATCCTGTTTATGATTAGAAGTTTTGCCTGCATTTTTCGCCTTTTCTTGTTCTAGATAATTTCATTTCTAGTGCCCTTTTCCACTGTACCTAAAACATTTATTGCCATTTCTAGGCTTAGTTCGGGACTTTGATTAGCGTTTGCTCTTTCCTCTTTCTCTCAGTTTGCCCTTTGCCACAAATCTTTCCCTACTTTCACCAACGTTACTGCCCAGGACATATTTTCTCTACTCGTTGGAATTCAATGAAGCCTTCACATCCTCTATTGAAATTATATATCATCCATACAATAACGTAGTGACCAAGTGCTCAAACGATTTGGATAGTAAACACAAGAGAATTAATACTTGATCTTCATCTTCAATTTCAACATCTATACAAATGAGATCCAGAATTACTTTATTGACATAATCAATATGCTAAGTAATAGATGTACCTTTCTTCATCTTCAACATGTATAATCACTGTTTTAGATACATTCAATTTTTTAGGAGCTTCATTATATATAGACTATCTAGCTTTAACCATAGTCCCGCTGGTGTACTTTTCATGGCGACCTCTCTCAGTACATTATTTGTCAATGATAACACCATAGTACCATAAGCCTTCACCATAAACTCGTCATTTCCCTCATCTGTCAGCATTTTTGGTAAGGAATCTATGTCTTTTAACACTCTCTGTAAACCTTATTGATATATGAAAGTGTAGACCTTTATCTTCCATAGCCCAAAATCATTTTTTCCATCAAACTTCTCTACTTCGTACTTCATAGTTGACATCTGATCAATTCTGGCTCTTTATACCAATTTGTTGTAACTTGGAATGATCTAGAATCACAACTATGAAATAATAGTAAAGAAATTTAATTCAATTGATAACAAGTTTAATGTGGTTTGGTGATGTGCCTAATCCAGCCAACAAAAAAAATAAATTTATTGTTCTCAAATCAAAGTGAAAGTACAAACTTGAATCCCACAAATCTCACGAGAACACCCAACATCCTCTTTCTAAAGTTTATTTTGAAATAAAAAATCTCTAAAGTAATATAGAATCTATCTCTAAGGTTTCTCATTGGTTCGTTCTCACCTCAAGTTTGAAGAAAATGGGTTTAAATACCTAAAATATTGCAAACTAGCCCATGGGCCATGCACAGCGCCACGATACTGACTTTGTAGCGCTGTTGTGCTGGGATTTTACCTTCTCAGCTTTACGGCATTGAATGCTGCATCACATTTATTTATCATTTTTTCCTGTTTCTTCCATTTCTCACCATTTGTACTCTCAATTTCAAGACAAAATCAACATCTTGCAATCCTCAACAATTGCTCCAGTTGAAGAGAGATCATCTTCCCATTGATTCAAGGAATTGAATATTGTAAGGTTATCCCCTTCAATCAAAACTCTACTGCACTATTTCTCATATGCCATTAAAAGGCCAAGAAGACTAGCTTTGGCAGCCATATCATTTAGCCTTAGGATGCCAGTGTAAGATTTTTTACTCCACCAAAGACATGCACTCGAAGCATCACAGGCAACCATGGAAATATAATAACAATGTTGATCCTAGACTTGAACTCCTGGATAATTTATTTTAATATGGTTGCTAGGTGGAGGACACCAAGTTACTGGACCTAGTTGACGTGGGGTGGGATTTTGGCTGGGATTAATGCTATGAAACTCCTACAATAAAACTTGGCAAAAATAGACTAACTCAACAATCTATTGAAAAGAAGAGCCATGTAAACACGGGTTGCTATTGAACTATAGTCCCCAACATAAGAGTGAAGAGATTAAATGTTTCAAGATCTAAGATCTGATGAACTTTGCTAACCCATTCAAAGTTATTTTCACCCTGTGCATTAGAGATACAAGATTCCAAATTGAAAAGTTTCCATACCTCCAGAGCAAAAGCATAGTTCTAAAAAATATGTAAAGAGGATGCTTCCCTAATCTTACAAACACTATAGGTGGTTTCACCAACAACCTTGCAATTGTGTAAGTTCACACCCAAAGAAAGAATATTCCAACTTGGTCTCCACATAAAAGTTTTAATTTTATTTGGAATGCACATATTCAAAATATGTTGCCAAATAGCTTTTTGTTGTAGGGCGTGCCAGATCATTAAATCATCTCTACTGATTGCTAAGAGTTCTTTACAGTAATGATAATAGTTGTGAACTATGTAATTATTATACTTTGAGTATGTCCAAACTGGATGATTAGGAAAAGTTAATAAACCAAGTGGAATGGAGAGATTGCATTCTACATTAACCTGTCGGAAAATACTCATCATCACTTGCTCAATATCCCACCTATGTTGATCATCCTGATATAATAAATCACTAACATGCATGTTCTTTAGATTTGGTGGTATGAGAGTAATCACCTTATAATGACCTGTAGAAGATAGCTAGTTATCTTTCCAAATCAATATTCTACTACCATCACTAACACGCCACCTTGTACCTATTGTAGAATTTCCTACATGGAAAAAAATATTCCTCCAAGTGGCTAAAGGTCGAGAACCAAGCTTCTCCCCAAAGAAATCACTATTTGGAAAATATCATGGTTTTAATAAATGACTCAATAGTGTTTAAGGTTGAGAAATAAGCCTCCAGCCATGTTTAGTTAAGAAAGCAATATTAAAAGA
Source organism: Jacaranda copaia (assembly GCA_014898725.1). Lineage (NCBI taxonomy): Eukaryota > Viridiplantae > Streptophyta > Magnoliopsida > Lamiales > Bignoniaceae > Jacaranda > Jacaranda copaia. Next base: position 1,182,795 of record JACGDI010005504.1, read on the forward strand.
CTTGAAATTCTTAAATCCAAGACTTCCATATGTTTTAGAAAGGCATACTGTATTCGAAGGTAGCCAAGAAATCCCACGAGTCCTTGAATTGCACCACTAAAATTATTTAATCATCATTTAGATGTCTTTAATCAAAGAAGACAACAGATGAAAATAACTCATTTCATATATTGGGATAGCTTGGATGATGGATTTATTCAAGATTTTTTTCCCAGCCTTTGACAAATGTTTCTCATTCCATCCTTGTACTTTAGACCAAACCCTATCCCATTGCATTTTGGAGTGCAGAATGCTGAAAAGATTAGCATAATGATAAAGAAAGAAGAAAGAAAAATATATCTTGTGTATTTTTATGTAAAAGAGGGAGATTAAATACAATGCCATAAGCATGGCATGGAAAGTAAGGGAAAAAAATAAATAGGGAATCTATCTACACATGTACAGTAAAGATTAAAAGAATAACAAATTTGTAACAAGCTCTATAGATAGCAAAATATCTTGAGTCAGATGGCTATTTTATTTTGATATCTTGAATATGAGATAACACCCCCTGCAAGCTGGAGCATAGATGTTCAACATGCCCAACTTGACCAAAATTTCCTGGAAGGCATTTGCAATAAGGGGTTTAGTAACGACATTAGCATGTTGAGCTGAGAATGGATAATGTATCAAACATATAAAGCCACGAAGCACCCTTTCACAAACTATATGACAATCAATTTCGATATGCTTCGTGCACTCATGGAAAATTGGATTGGAAGTAATTTGAAGAGTGGACTTATTATCACATAAGAGCAAGGCGAGTTAAGTATGAGCAATGTGGAGATCACGAGGTCAGTAAGTCAACCACTACAATTCATATGTTGTAAAAGCTAGAGCACGATATTCTGACTTAGAAGATGCTCAAAACACAGTTGGTTGTTTCTTGGCTCGTCAATTGATAATGGAAAAACCTAGAAAAACATAAAATCCAGTAATTGACCCCCTTGTGTCAGAACAACTAACCCAATCCAAGTCACTAAAGGTTTGGAGTTGGATTTTCAAAGTTGAAGGAAAAAAAAAGGCCAAAAACTAGTGCACCTTTAATGTACGCAACACATGACAAGTAGCTCGAAGGTGGATGAAAGTTAGTTTATCTATCTATTGGCTTAATTATTGAATGGAAAAAGAAATATCATGGCGTGTAGAAGCCAAATATAGTAATTGGTCAATCAATCTGCAATAAGAAGAAGCATTCAAGAGAGGAGTGCCATAATCAGACCGAAGTTTTAAGAAAGGAGTCATTAGAGTTGGAGCAGGTTTGGCGCACAAGAAACCAGCAGCTGAGAGTATATCAAGGTCATATTTTCTTTGATAAAGAAACCCTTGTGACTTTTAGCAATCTCCAAACCAAGAAAATATCACAATTTATCGAGGTATTTAATGCAAAATTTCTAATCAAGAAAGCTTTTGATAGCCGCTATTTTAGTGGAGTTAGTGCTAGCAACAATGATATCATCGACATAAATGAGTAGGATGGTGATGTCTGGTGAAGAATACTTGACAGAAAGAGAGTAGTCGGCCAAAGATTGATCAAACCTAAGAGAAGTGAGGGCAGATGTAAGCTTAGCAAACCACTGTCGGCTAGCTTGCTTGAGACCATATAACGACTTTTTTAGCTTGCAAACAACTATCAAATCCAAAACTAGAAGGCCTGGTGGTGGGAGTGTTTATACTTCATCATTTAAGTCACCATGTAAGAAAGTGTTATTAATATCTAATTATTGTAATTGCCAATTATGAGTAGCAGCCAGTGCCAAGAGAAAACAAACAGTAGAAAGTTTGGTGATGGGAGAAAAATGTATCAAAATAATCTACCCTAGCAATTTGAGTGTATCTTTTGGCCACAAGATGTACTTTGTAGCGCTCAATGGAGCTGTTAGCTCTATGTTTCACATGATAGACCCATTTACAACCAATTAGAGTTTTGTTGGTAAGAAGAGAAACTAAATTCCAAGTGTTGTTGATTTTCAATGTATATAATTCATCTTGCATAGCCTACCTTCAACAAAAATGTTTATTAGCTTATATATATGTAAAAGGTTCAAAATTAGCTGAAATAGCAAGGTAAAAAGATTTATATGAAATAGATAATTTTTTGTAAGAAAAAATATGAGAGAGAGAGGATGAACTAAACTTATGTCGGAATCATTTGGCACAGTTGAAGATGCAAAAAAGCAGTGGTTGTCAAAGAGATATGTAGGTGTGTGGCGGTGATGTTGAGAACACTGGATATTAGAAGTAGGAACAGTATGAGATGAAGTAAGGTTAGGGATGTCATCATAAATGGGGATAAATGTATTTGTCGATAAAAACAAGGGTATAAGAGAGGCAATATGGTTAAATAAAAAATATTTTCATAAAACTTAACATCATGCAACATAAAAATTTCTCTGGTGTGAATGTTGAGACGGAAGTAGCCCTTTGTACTGGTTTATATCTAATGAAAGCGTATTTACGAGCTTCGAGGTTGAGTTTGGAATGAAGAAAGGAAATAGTAGAAGTAAAAACAAGATAGCCAAAAACTTTAAGTGAAGAGTAATCTGGGGCAGAGTTATGTAAAAGTTGGTGAGGTGTGGAGTTATTTAAGTTGGGGGAAGGCAAGTGATTGATTAAGTGCACAGTATGGGCTATGACATAACACCAATAGGCTTTGGGCAGGTTAGATTGAAATAATAAGGAACGAGCGATGTTAAATATATGTTGGTGTTTTCTTTTGACAATATCATTTTGTTGTGGTGTCTCAACATAAGATGTTTGATGGATAACCCCTTTAGAGTCATAGAAATTAGGCATAGAAAATTTAAGTTCATATATCTAAAAGCCTCTTTTTTTGAACCACCCCAAAATAGATGGCAAACCCAAGTGTTTTCCAAATATGGATTGGACCTCAATACCAAGGTATTGTTGTAAGGATATTTACAATGAAGTGAGTATGTTAGGACTCACCACGCAAGAGGATTTCTCAACATTCATTAACTGCATAGAAGTCTCAGCACAAGTTTATAAAACCATCTTAATACTATGGACATTCCTACAATTAGCTTGGCAAAACAAAATCATGTCATCAACAAAGAGCAAATGGGAAATATGAAGGGCTCTTCATGCAATAGTAATATCAATGATATTGAATGAGTGAAATAAAACCTTTAGCACATATAAGTAAAAGATATAGAGACAAATGGTCCCCTTGATGTAGACCTCTATTAGGATGAAGTAAACCAAAGCAATTACCATTTTAAAGAAAAGAATAAGAGAATGATGAAACACACAATGTGATCAAATCAACAATGTTAGGTTGGAACCCAAGTTTAATTAGCACACCACAAAGAAAGGGTCATTTGATACGATCATAGGCTTTGCTTATATCAATCTTCATAGCCATGGAGCCTTTGTTCCTTATCTTTCGAGATTTGATATAATGATTTAACTTAAAAGCAATAAGCAGATTATCAATAATTGGATGAGGAATGAATGTAGATTGAGTTGGGGAAATAACGTCATTCAGGATATGTTTAGTTGATTAGCAATACATTTAGTACCTATCTTGTACACAACATTGCAAAGGCTTAGGGGGATAAAAATGAGTCATGTTGGTAGGGTTACAACACTTAGGAATAAGAACAATAAAAGTATAGTTGGATTTAGGAGGTATTACTCTATTATTTAGAAAGTTAAGCACAAATTCAATAACATCTAGACCTATAATATGCCAATACTTTTGATAAAAAAAATGTAGGCATACCATTTGACTTGGAGATTTAGAGGTCCCATAGACTTGAGAGCACAAATCACATCTTCGATAGTGTACAACTTCCAAAGATTAAGATTCATTTCATCTGTAACCCGCTAATCCACCAAATTCAAAACACTCTCCTAAGCAGATGGAGATGGTGAGGAAGTCTGAAAGATGTTAGAGAAATAAGAGACTATTACACGCTCAATATCAGAACGTCCTTCATTCCAAGCACCTGTCTTATCCAAAACACCCTGAATATTGTTTGCACCCCATTGAGCTAATGCTTTACCAAGAAAATAGGTTTTATTTCTATCTCCATCAACTAACCATTGAGTTTGGCTCCTCTATCTCTAGTAACTTTCTTTAGTGCTCAAGGCCTACTCTAATTGCTCTTAGGTTAGCATAAGTTCAGTTTTAGAAGCATCACTTAATGGACTAGTGGAAAGAGTTTGGAGTTTGGCTTGTAAATCTGAGATCCTTCACTTGTTAAAAGCAATTCTCTTCTTTCAGTCACAAAAATAAATTTAGTAATCAGACAGTTGTGTAAGAAGTTTTTTGGGAGTTATAGTTGAGTTATGTGAACTCCAACATTCTTCAATGGCCTCTTCACAACTTGGCTGTTGCATCCAAGCTACTTTGAACTTGAAGGGCTGATTTCTACACTTGAAGTGGAAACTCTATTGTTGATGGATAAAAAGGAGAATAGGTGTCTGATCAGACCCTCCAAATAGGAGATGACAAATATTACTGTGAGGAAAATAATCTAACTAGGTAGGCGTAGTACACTTACGATCTAAATGGGCCTAAATAGTATATGGTGTGTTGGAAAGGCATATATCAGCTGCCATCTATGTAGGCATTCGCTTTAGGAAGTTTTGTGTACATATTTTGTATTATCTTTTGTTGTATGAATTTTGTTCAATTTTGGTAGTTTTCCTTAATTAGGGGTTTATTTGATAACTATAATCTCATGTACAGGTAATGAAGGTAGAATTTTCATTCCAAATTGCTGAGTTATTCTACATGGTACTAGAGCCATGGTTGATGGAAAGAAAAATAATGAGAGTTTTGAATCAAAGAAGAAAACTTCTAGTTCTTACACACTAAATTCGAATGTAACCTTAGTAACTTGATTACCCAAGTTCAGTTGAAGGACAAGAATAATGAAGAATGAGTGCAAGCTATGCGTACTACATTGCAAGCTAAAAAGAAACATGGTTTCATTGATAGATATGTCAAACAACCAACAAATGATTCACCAAAACTTGAAGGTTAGTGGACAGTTAACTTGATATTAGTTTCTTGGGTATTTAATACCATTGAATTGACACTTCACTTAACTATCTCTCAAATGGAGAACATGAAAGACCTATAGGAGGATATCAAACAGAGATTCTCGATTGGGAATGATCCATGAATGCAACAACTGAGATGGAATTTGGTAAATTATAGGCAGGATGGTCAACCTATTGTATCTTATTTCAGTAGACTCAAAATGTTATGGGATGAAATAAAAAAAATGATCAAATACCAATGTGTGTTTGTGTAGGATATAGATGCAATCTTACCATTGAATTGGAAGAAACCATGAGGAAGAGAGAGGTCATCAGTTTTTGATGGGCTTGGATGAAGAGGATATAGAATAGTGTACTCCAATATTTTTGAGCACTGAACCTTTACCTATTTTAATTAGGTCTATGCTATGGCCGTTTTGCAAAAGCGAGTGCAAACTATGACACAAACTAAGGATGAAAGAAACAATCCCATGAGTTTTACAATTTGGGTAGATGGATGAAATTTAGGGAGGGATAAGGATAAAACCTCAATTTGTTCTAATTGCAATTGAGAGGGACATTATGTTGAAAGTTGTTACTAATTGATAAGCTATCTGGAATGGTACGGAAATAGACCATGTGGAACCTTTGCTGGACGGCGTGTTAATGGAGGTGGATGTAACAAGAGAGGAGTTGATTGTGCCAATGCCAAACAAGCAACTAGAGTTGATGGTGGGCGAGGAGTTGTAACAAATTTAGATTGAAAAGGTCTTAGTAGATTAAATGATAAGCAGTGGGCCACTTTACTAGTCATGTTGAGTTCCCATAAAAATGGTGCCCATGAGAGAATAACCGGTAAGCAGACGATTCTTCCTTGGATTATTGACATTGGAGCTTCCCACCATATGATAGGAACATTGGCATTTTTGAGTGAATTACCTGATATTATGCCATGCTCAGTCGGATTACCTAATGGAGAAAAGACCATGATGATGAATGAACAAATTATGTTGCTTGGAGGAGACTTGAAATTGCGACGAGTTTTTTGTGTGCCTAATTTGAAATGCAATTTGATTTATGTATCTCAACTTCTTAATGATTCAAATTTGGTTATTCAACTTACTAATAAAATTTTTGCTATATAGGACCTAAACTCAAGAAACTTAATTGGAGTGGGTAAGCAACGCAAAGGGCTTTATTTTCTCAAGGGAGTGACATTGGTACATGTTTAAAATGTGGTTCATAAGGGATCCTTTGAACTTTGGCATAAAAGAATGGGTCATCCATATTCTAAGGTGGTAAAGTTGATTCTAAAAGCTAGCAGATTAGTTAGGGAAGGCAATAAAACTTGTGAGGTTTGTCTTAAAGCAAAATAAATAAGAGAGATTTTCTTTTCTAATGACAATAAAACTAAAGATTGTTTTGAATTGATACATAAAGTCCTAGCATCATATGGAGCAATTTATTTCTTGACAATTGTTGATGATTACTCTCATGCTGTGTGAATATATTTGCTGAATGGAAAAATTGAAGTAACTTGTGTTCTTAGGAAATTTATTGTGATGGTTAATTGTCAATTTAATGAAAATGTGACAATTATTAGAAGTGATAACGGAAGTGAATTCATAGGATTGAGGAATATTTTGATAAACATGGGATATTACATCAAACTTCCTGTGTTGGAACACCTCAACAAAATGGTTGAGTGGAAAGAAAGTATTGCCATATCCTCAATGTGGCAAGACCTTTGTGTTTTCAAGTAAATTTGCCTACAGAATTCTGGGGAGAATGTGAACTTACAGCTAGGTATTTGATTGATAAGACTCCATCTATGCTGTTAAATGGCAAAACGCCATATGAGATTATCTTTGGGCAAGTCCTTTCCTTCAAACATATTTATATTTTTGGTTGTTTGCACTATACACATAATCTAAATCGGGACAAAGATAAATTTGCTAGTAGAAGTTGTAGGTGTGTTTTGGTTGGGAATTCATCGAAAAGAAAGGGGTAGGGATTGTATGATTTGGAAACTAATGAATACTTTGTATCAAGAGATATAATTTTTGCTTAAATAGAATTTTCGTATGCTGATGAGAAAATACTAAGTGATAGATTCATTGAAAATAGAGTTGTGGAATTGGGTGATGAAGTTGAGGATTAAGAAAGTGATTTAAGAGAGAAGCATGCTGAAAGTGGAGATAAAGAGAGTGAGGTGAATTATGAAAGGAAAGAATTGATCCACACAAATAAAGAAGAAGTGGAAAGGAGTGACGTCGTTGAAGAGTAGTTGCATAGAAGACAAAAGGTTAAGCAACTTCTGTTTGCTTGAAGAACTATGTGAAAAATGCCATCAAAATAAGCCCCTTGACATGCTCAGCTTTCCAATCTGATTCCTCAGGTACGCCTTACTCTATAGCACATTATATTAGTTATGATAAATTTTCTATGAAACACCGATGTTTCTTGGTAGCAATTACTACAGGATATGAACCTAACTCTTATGCAAAAGCAAGTAAAGATGAATGTGGAAAGAGGCTATGAGAAAAGAAATACAAGCTTTAGAAAATAATGGTACATGGACAATTGAAAATTTGTTGCCTGGAAGAAAACAATAGGGAGCAAGTAGGCTCACAAAATTAAGTACAATTCCGATGGAAGTGTTGCATTATGCAAAGCGTGATTGGTGATATTGGGAAATAATCAAGTTGAAGGCATAGATTATCAAGAGATTTTTGCTCCTATAGCAAAAATGTGTACTATACGCACTTTTTTGCCATTGTGGCTGCCAAGAATTGGGAACTCCATCATATGGATGTCCAAAATGCTTTTTTATATGACAATTTGGAGAAAGAAGTTTACATGAAGATGCCACTTGGTTTGTCTCTCAATCACTGAGAAAGGTTTGTAGACTTCGAAAATCTTCATATGGTTTGCAGAAAACACCTAGATATTGGTTTGCAAAATTAGCTACATTTTTGAAAGCTTATGGTTTTCAACAATCATATTCAGATTACTCCTTCATCACTTATCGAATTGGGACTACTCAATTAAATGTGCTTATTTATGTTGATGATCTCATTATCTCCGGTAATGGTGTTTCTACTATGCAAAGGTTCAAGAATTATTTGAATCATTATTTTCATATGAAAGACTTGGGGAAGCTGAAATTTTTCTTAGAGATTGAAGTGGCAAGAAACTCAGATGGTATTTTCTTGCGTCAATGTAAGTATGTGCTGGAAATAATTTTTGAGGTTAGATTACTTGGTTGCAAGTTGGCTAAAACTCTTAAACAAAATCACAAGCTGGCTTTTACTAAGAGCAATGATTTAAACAACCCTACTCAGTATAGGCGCTTGGTTGGTTAGGTTACTTATCTAACAATAACTCGGCCTAAATTATCTTACTGTGTGCATATTCTAACACAGTTCATGAAGCAGCCAAAGAAAGCCCATTGGGAGGCAGCTCTCTGAGTTGAGCATTACTTAAAAGGAAACTTAGAAAGGTATTATGTTGTGTGCAAATTATGACCTCAAATTATCTGCTTGCTGTGATTCTAACTAGGCTAGCTGTCCTTTTGATGAGACAGTTTTTAATTGGTGATTTTATTCTTTTGGGAGAATCACCTATCTCATGGAAGACTAAGAAGTAAGTGATAATATCTCACTTATCTATTGAAGCTGAATACATGTCTATGACCACTGTAGCTTGTGAACTCAAATGGTTGAAAGGATTATTGGATTCTCTGGGTGTGGTACATTTTAAGCCTATGTATTTGCATTGTGATAGTCATGCATCTTTGCATATAGTTGCTAATCCAGTCTATCATGAGCGTACCAAGCAAATTGAAGTGGTTTGTCATTTTATCCATAATGAGATACTCAATGGTAACATTCGAACATACTATATTCGCAGTTTAATGCAGCCTGCTGATATCTTCACAAAGGCGTTGGGTAAGGATCAATTTGAATTCTTTCTTCACAAGTTGGGCAGTCGAGATCCCCATGCTCCAACTTGAGGGGGGGAGGGTGTTGGAAAGGTAGTTGTCAGTTGCCATCTATGTAGGCATTCTCTTTAGGAAGTCTTATGTACATATCTTGTATTTCGTTTTGTTGTATGATTCTTGTTCATTTTTGGTAGTTTTCCTTTAATAGGAGTTTATTTGACAGCTATAATCTCCTGTATATATGTTTTGTTTCTGAGGTAATGAAGGTAAAATTCTCATTCTAAATTGCTGAGTTATTCTACATGGTGATGCACGATTATTACACCACATGAATGGATAATCCTCAAAACCAAGACAACTAGATTACTACGTTGAAGAATCTCCAGGAACTATGTGATCGCTCCCTGCAGTCGGTAATGACCTTCTTTTTTTTTCATAATCTGACAAAATCTCATTAAAGTCCTCTTTAATAATCTACGAAAGCCGTGACTAAATGGACAGATTGTCAAGAATGGTCCATGATTTTCTACTTTCAGATCAATCAGAATAACCATAAAAACTGGTGAATCGCCATAGGATGTCAAATTGAGGAATACTAACCTCTGTGTGAATATGATGATCGGAGAAAGAAAGTAAGGTGATTGTCACATCCTTGCAACAAAGTAAAGCTAAGCCGCCAAACTAGCCTTGACAGTCAACACCAAGTCCATGAAGCGAATAGCGGGCTTTCAGTTGATCAATGCGATAAGATGAACATTTGGTTTCAGATAAGTAAACCAAATCGGTGTTGAAAGATCAGAGATAAACTCGGAGGAGGTGAACTATCAAGGGTCCCTCTAGCCCATGATAGTTCCAAAAAATGGCACTCATATTGATCGACAGGGCTGCCCAGCAACCTCTACTGTTATGGAAGTAACAGATTCATCTCTCAGTATGAAGTCTCTTCTCTAGATGACCATGATTGGACCCTCTAATCCTTGAAATAATAACCTCCAATCCTTCGTTTAGGCTGGAACATCTCTGCTAGGGTGTGAGTCAGTAGGGGATGGTTGATGGATAGGGTAGCTTGACTCTGTAATAGGGACTTGGAAGAGACAAGTACTCGAGCTACTAGCCTGAAAATCAAAGATTGACAAACCCTGAATAGTTGATCATGCATGACTCTTAGATACGGGCATCTCTGATGCATACACCTAAGAAAAAATAATACGGGTGGAAAGAATTCGAGAACCAAAGCACTGTAAATCCGCCACAAGCCAAGGGCATACTGAAAATCTTCTCTTGGATCAATAAAATCTGCGTCATATCGAGTTGGGCACCATTTTTCTTGATGCCCAATAATCCCACACTAATAATAGAAGATTGGAAGACTTTCATAGTTGAAAGATAGTCACAACGAATGTCCAGATTCAAAACAAAATTATAGACCATGCTTGTGGCAGTCAGTAACATTTACTGACACTTCGATGAGCATAAACTGTTGATCGCCCGCTTGTTCGTGGTGGTAACAATTCTAGAAACTTTCCGAGTCCGTTCCCAATATTGAGGGCCACTTCCTGAGTTCATTAGGGCAAAGGCGAGTTATGAATTCAGATAACAATTTTCAAACAGTTTAAATCAACCAAACGAGGGTCATCAGCCGGCAAGATGTCCTCTGGGATGACAGTGTGTTTGTCCATAATCCAAGGGTAGCCATCTGATGCGTGATTCTTGTCAAGTGGATGGTTGAAGAGGATAGTAAATTGGAACTGATCAATCATGTTCAATTCCATGCCTTTGACAGGTTGCAAGAGGCGGTTTAAATTGGATTTGATAACTGTTGTGGAAAAGAGACGAGAAGCACTATTCCGCCCACTACCGTGAAATGTTGGAGAGTTTCATCTCCTTTCCAGATGTGATCAGTGACAGTAACCCCATTGCATTCTGCATTTGTTAATGTCAACTGATTGCCCGGTTGGACAAATAAATCTCAACACTAGGGATGGTAAACCAGAAAAGAAACCAAAACAAAACCAAATCGATAACAAGGGGGTGAGAAAAGATAAAAAAAGCAGAGAAACCTAGAAGAAAAAGGAATGCGATCATGATATGAGCGTGGGTCCATAGCTACGTAGGCCGGTCCTAACGAGAATACACCCACCACTATTTAGGGAAATATAGAGAAAGATCAGACTGATGGGAAATTTCATCAGCAATGGCAAAGAAGAGTCAAGTAGATGAGACGGGAAAAATGACGCTCTCGTGAGAAAAAGACCCACTCTCATGCAAGGAAGACATTTCAGACGCTTTAGATATCTTAATAACATAATTTTTCAAAACAACTTATATAATTGTATAAATATAATTAGTTGTTAAAGTAAAAGAAAATTAAGAAAAAATTATCAAATAAAAGAATTCTAATAGTTAAGGAAGGTTTTATATATTGAGAGTTAAGATGAAACAGGATAAATACAGATGAATATGTAATTCTTATCTTATAAAATTTTGAATTTGATTAAGTAGTTCAACAACGGAGATATAATGATTTTATTTTAATTACTAAAGAGAAAAGATTTTGTCAATTGCTAAAATTCATTTATTAGTTAAAAAAGAAACTAAACTATATCTGAATGTAAATTAAATTTTTATTTATTTAAATAAATTTTGGATTTTTTTGCTTAAAGATGAACACTTGACAATCAGCAAGTTTTTTTAATTTAATTAAAAAAATAAAAATTTAAAAATATAATCCACGAAAGTATTTATAAATCGGCCACCTCGTATAAGCTATTAGAACACTTATCGACATTCACATATCGTGCATTAATTAATGTTCTCAACCAATTTTTCTCCTTAACTGTGGATAATAATAGTTAATGTGCATAAATTCAGTAGATGCTAAGGCCACAACTTAAATCTAATGCTTTATCAATATTAATTATAATAATACAAAAGGGAAAAATGAACTTGACATATATTTGCACAGGGAGAAAGAGATTCTAATGACTTTAAAAATTAATAAAGATTTTTACAACAAAATTAAATAATCACCGCATTCAATAATTCTGGATAGAAAAGTAAGAATTATTCTCTGAACAAGGATGAAAACGGAATTGAATAAAATTATCTATATTTGCTACTGGGATTTTGATATGTAAAGGTAATCGATGATTTGTTAGATTCATGATGCTGGTGGCATGGCTAAGTCTAAATTCCATGCCTAAGTCTTATCCAAAAGGGAAAAGAAACAAAAAAAAATCTAGGTCCCTCAATTGTATGCACCGACCAATTGGGCATCTTTGGATAGTCAGTCATTTGTTTCTAGGCCCTTGCTAGATTGGACCATATTTTGGTTGGTTAATTTGTTGCTCTGCATCGAGTATATGGCCCATACCATTTTCACATTGTCATTGTCCTATACTTTTATTTGCTAATAAACATCTAATGTAGGTATATTGAGTAAATGACCACGAGTTTAGCCTAATCTTTGCAAAAGCAAAACTGGCATTGAGAATGCAGATTTTAGCGTAGCTAATTTGAGAACATCTTATTCTGCAAGATTGAGTTTTGTTGTAGGATCGAATGCAATTTTTAAGAATCGATTCTAGAAATAGGCATGTGAATTAACATTTGGATAAAATATTACTCTACTTGAATTCAAAAAATACATATTCATATTCAGATTCACGGTATTTGCTAGATTCATATCCAGATACAAACTTAAACCTATTAAAATAATAGAATGGGTTTAGGAGGGGCTATACGAAAAAATTATCTATACACACATACCAAAAAATTACCTTAATATTCAAATTTAACTAATGAATCCAAAGATTACCTATATGACAAAATTAAATTTATTCTGATAGTTTTGACATACTTGATTTGTGTCCTTAAATATATAGATTTTAAATTAAATTAAATGATTCAAGTTTTGGGTTTTTGGTTTTATTTAAATTAAACTAAATTAAATGATGATAAAATTCTCTAATTTTTAATTTAATACATCGAGAATTAAATTAATTAAAGCTACTGTGTTATGATACTTAGAAACATTGAGCAAAGCTTGTGCTTTCCAAATAGTAGCACTAATTATAGTAGAAAGTTAAATAGTGGTTGAAAGGCAAAAATTTTGTTAGTAAAAATTATCCAAATTGAAGTCCAAATAAATTGAATAATAAATATTTGATAAATAAATTATAATAGTGCCTTTATTTTTTTTCCTTTTTTCTATATAAATTTGAATCCCCCTCGAGCTTTGAAAGATATTATATTACTTAAGTAGATGTTGTTACCAAATTAATATGCTGAAATAAATATGATAAAATAATTCTGGATAATAATTTCAATTCTCAATGTTGCACATGCATGAGAACAAATCGAAGATTAGATACTATTCTTAATTGAACATATAGGAATAGTTTATCATAAAATATAAGATCTATAAGTAATAAAAAATTATTCTTAATAAAAGTCTTTAATCTCAATTTTTTTCAAAAACCATAAATATAATGTTTAAATTATAGTATCTCAAACTGGGCTTAATTAACAAGTCACAAAATCATGAGGTGAGGTGAGGTGAGGTGAGGTGAGGTGGGGTGGGGTGGGGGCGAGGGGGGAGGGGGAGTAATTCTAACTTCATTAGTGGTATGGGTATAGCTGATAAGCCCAATAAAGTCAGCCCAGTAGTTAATATCATGGTTAGGCCCAAGTCATCACTCTAGCCCAAATGAGAAAGCCAGTACTGAGATACGTGTAAAGTGAATTGACCTCATAGATAGATCGACCAGAACCGCAAGTGGACCTAGCTTTCGCCCTACCAACCAAATGAGGTCGGACAGAACACACATCGATGTGGGGTCCCTGCTGTAAGAGCATAAATTACAGTGCTTATCTCTGGTCATGTCCGCATTAAATGTGGCCGAACCACCATCCCGTCTACATTAATGGCCCCATTAGCCCATCACCTCTACATTAATGATGGTAAGGGCACTCCTTATTTCTAGCTAGTTAAAGGCATGAGTGGAAAAGACCAATAATGCCCGTATGTGACGGGGGAAAAGGTTGGCTCACAATATGGAGAGACCATCTTTTTGGTCTTTCCCTCCTAGGCAACAGGCACTATAAATACCCTCATTTAAGAGACAAAGGTGTGTTCTTTCCACTTCTCCTAAGCCATTACGCTGCCAAATCACTTATTGAACTCTTATTGACTTAAGCATAAAAAATTCTTAGTAAAAGTGAAATAGGCTAAGGATCCATAATATAAAACCATAAAAGGCTAAATACAACTTAGCTACTCTACTCTAAAGATCTCATCATGCTTATAATAAGGGTTTAGATCCAAAAAATTTACCTTGAATGCTAAATCCAAAGCCAAGAGGAGAAACACTCCAAAGAACACTTCGTTGGAAGAATTGCGCATAGCAGAAGTAAATAATAATTGAACACCTTTCACTACTCCAAAAATCCTCAAATTTTGTGGAGAGCACCACACGCCAAGGTAGATGCAGTAAAAATTTCATACAAATAAGAACTTCCAAAGTCCTTCAAATCTACCATACAATTAGCTAACTGCAATGGTTCACTAAAGAGCAACAAGTTCCCCAAGTGTTGGACCTCTAATATATTAATCCACACACCAAAGGATAGCTCTAAATCAACCTTAGGTCTACTATATGATGATAGGATGAAGGTGAGGGAGTGGCATTTGGATAGGAATTGGAGAAAGAGAGAGTTTGGAGTGTGTGAAGCTTTAACACATGAAAAATCACACTTTTGAATGGAAAATGGGAATCTAGTGAATTAGCCATCTATTGGCCAGTCACATGGCAGCTTACCACATTGCATGTGAAATTGAATTTCACATGCATTTACATTTAATTTGCATATACATTTTATTTTATGAAATGTAATGCAAATTAACTCCAAATTAATTTCAAATGAACTCTTCATTTGAATTTCACCCCAAAATCTAAATACTTACTTTAGTTAAATTAACTTTTTAATTTAATTAATTAATTCGACTTACTCCTTAAGTCACCTAATTTAACCCTTTAAGCTAATAAGTGTTAACATAACTAATTAATAGTTACATGACATCAATTAAATTAAATTTTTAATTTAATTAATCTAATTTAACTCTTTAAATTATTTTAATTAATTTAATAATTAAATTAATCAAGCTAAGATAACAAAAAATTTAGCCAACTAATTTCTCTCCAAAATGTGTAGAATGAATTTCCCAACTCCTTAGAAAATTCCTCCCATCAAGTAAGAACTTTCTTTAGGCTTTTGTATGTAACCCATCAGGTTCATCCATTCATTGGACATGGGCTCACAACTCATTGTAATATTTTGAATATTAAAATATTCACATTAGCTCAGATTCCTTTAAACTATTAACTCTTTTAATTAATTTTCATTAATCGAAGAGTACCCAATCTTCATAATCGATGTCTAGCAACAAGCCCATGGAGCCCAACTAATTAGATGAATGAATATATCTTGATGAATTATTCTAGCTTTACGCTTGCCATGTAAATGCTGTTATTCTATCTCTTATCTTCCGAAAGAGGCCTAGGGTAAGATATTTATTGGTACCTTAATAGCCTTGATAACTATGTTTCTAATTTCAATGTTCGATTCTTCTTTATGGCCTCATCTTCATACTAATTTATGCAAGGATTTTTTGAAATCAATTATTATAGAATACATAGGAAATGCATTCGACTTTCACAATGACGAGGAGATGGATCCCATTTTGGATCTCATAAACCTCCATGTTGAAGTGGTTCAGACCCAATCTCAACTTAGATGACCCGCTATATGGTTGTTGAAGAGTCAAAGTATGAGAACCTAAACATAATAGTACCATGGATCCTCAGCTCAAAAGACTAATTATATACACTAACGTAAGCTAGAGAACTTGTCACTCTGGCTATCTAGTGGATTCTCTGGGTGAGTCTTCAATAAACTTGTTCTCTAACAAGCACCCACTAAGATGCACCCATGTCTAATATAGATTACTCGTGAAATAGAGGAATATCCAATTCCTTGGATTTGTGCATTATTAGTGCAAGTCTATCTGAATCTTAGATGCCCCATCTCATAAGATTTTATGACTTGGATTTTTTAAAATCATGATCATAGAGACTTTTTTATGATCACCACCTAATGTGTAGCTAAGTCACGTAGCCATGTGTGATTCGAGATTTCAACCAAATGCTAGTGAAGTAAAATAAGCATAAGATAAAGATGGCCATGTTTATAAGAATATCATTTAATCAAGTTTATATCACAAATAAAATAGTTTACATGCCAATCTAATTGGCTATGGGATAATATTCTAATGATCTCCCACTTTTCTTAAAGCTAATTTCCCATAGTTTAGGCTTATATTCTCAAGATGTTCTTCAAAGACCTTTTGCATGAGGGGTTTTGTCAATGGATCTGCTATATTCTCTTTTGAGGCTACCCTCTACTCTCGAATTCGCCTCTTTCAATGATCTCCTAAACAAATGATAATGCATCAATATATGCTTAGATTGCTATGAGATCATGGCTGTTTTCTTGTGTAACCACCCTGTTATTGCCACAAAAAATAACAACTGGCTCAACAATACTAGGCACTCTATCCAACTCTTAGATGAGGTTTTTCATCTAAAGACCCCCGTTTATGATTTCAAAAGCCGTAATATATTCCGCCTTGGTAGTAGAATCAGCTATGATGTCTTATTTGAAACTCTTCCAACTCATCGTGCTACCATTGAGGCAAAATATAAATCTTGAGGTGGATTTTAGGTCATCTTTGTTGAATTGAAAACTAGAATTCGAAAACCCCTCGAGCTTCAATTTTTATTGCCATATAATAAAATTATATCCTTAGTTCTTCTCAAGTACTTTAGGATTGCTTTTATGACTAGGCATTAATGTTCACTGGGGTCGGTTTGAAAGAGGTTTGTAATGCTTAGAGCGTGTACTTATCTGACATTGTACATTGAACAACATACATTATGTTCCCAATGGAGGATGCATAAGGTATGTGGGATATTCTCTCTCCTGTCTTTAGTCTCAGTGGCTATAGACTTGGAGAGATGAAGATTATGTCCTATGGAAAAGAATCATTCTTAGATTCTTGCATACTAAGTCTCTTTAGTCTTTTGTCAATGTACGATGTTTAGGAAAGCCCTTACATCCTTTTTGATCTATCTCTATAGATTCTATTCCTAATATGAAGATGCTTCTTCCAAATCCTTTATGGAAAATTATGAAGATAACTATGCTTTAGTGTACTCTAACATTTCTATCTCATTTCCAATGAGAAAAATGCTATTGACATAAAATACAATAAACTGTATCGAACTCCCACTGGCCTTTTTGTACACACAAGGACCATTCACATTTTTTATAAAGCCAAATGACTTAACTGTCTCATCAAAATGTATGTTCCAACTTCAAAATGCTTGTTTAAGTCCATAAACAGACCTTTGGAGTTTGCAAACCTTTTTCTAACTCCCCTTGAATGTAAAATCATGTGGTCGCTTTATATAGATTTCGTTTTCAATATTTTTATTGAGAAAAGAAATTTTCACATCCATTTATCATATCTCATAGTCATAATATGTAGCCATGGCAAGCATAATCCTAATGGACTTAGGCATAGCCATTAATGAAAAGGTTTCTAAAAATCAATATTGAATTTTTGAGTGTAATCTTTTAACACTAGTCTCGCCTTAAAGGTTGTTACCTTTCCATCAACTCCTAGCTTTTGTTTATAGATCCATTTGCAACCAACTAGTACTATACCCTCCGGTGGATCTACTAAAGTCCATACTTTGTTAGAGGACATGAAGTCCATTTTAGATTTAATGGCCTTAAGCTAATGTCCCGAATCTATGTCAAATATAGCTTTCTCATAGGTCTTTGGATCACCATCTGCTTAGCCCATTTCATGAAGGAATCTAAACCTTTTAGGTTACTTCTTGATTCGATCCAACCTTCTTAGAGGTTGTGTGTTAAGCTTTTGATGTTCTATTGTTTCCGCTGCTTGTGGGATTTTATGACCACTTTAAAATTTATCAAATTCAATGACAACACCGTTTCTATCTAATAGAAATTCTTTTTCCAAAATAATGGTATTCCTTGAAACAAACACCCTTCATTCCAAGGGATCATAGAAATAATAACCCAACGACTCTCTTGGATATCTCACAAACTTGTACAAGATGGATTGCGTATCCAACTTGTCTCCTACTAACTTTTTGACATATGCAGGAGACCCATAAACTCTTATAAAAAAGTAAGAAGGTGCTTTGTCATACCACATCTCATGTGGTATCTTTTGCACCAACTTTGAAGGCACTACATTTAGTAACCTCACCACTATTTTTAGGGCGTATCCCTAAAAGGATATAGGCACATCGATGAAACGCATCATGGAAAGTACCATGTCCAACAAGGTATGGTTTTTCCCCTCGGCTACTCCGTTGTGTTGGGGTGTCCCGGGTAGAGTCTATTGTGAAAGAATCCAATTTTTCTTTAGATAATCCAAGATTTCGATACTTAAGTATTCCCTTTCTCAATCTAGTCGAGGAGCTTTAATACTTAACCCTTGTTGCTTTTCTATTTCATTTCTATACTCTTTGAATTTTTTAAAAACTTTGAACTTGTACTTTATAAGATACATATGTCTGAATTGAGTATGATCATCGGTGAAGGTAATGTGGTAAGAATAGCCTCCTATTGCACTAACTTTTAGTGGTCCACAAACGTCCATGTGGATCAAATTCAAAGGACTTGTGGTACGATCCATTTGTCCTCCAAAAGGAGTCTTGGTCATTTTCTCTTTTAAACAAGATTTACAAGTAAGAAGATCTTCTATACTACTAACGTTTAGTGCTTTGAGGGATTTTAACTTGTTCATCCTATTCTTGAAAATATGTCCAAGTCTTGCATGCCACAAGATGGCATCTTGTTGGTTATCTAATTTTTTTTTACTTTGTTGAATATGCATTAGGGATGGTTGAGAGTGTGAAAATGCATAATCTATTGTTAAGTGTACCAATGGCAACTAAAGTGCTATTCTTTATTGCCTTCAATTTCTCATTTAATATTGAAAAATGAAATCTTTCACTATCTAAAATGGGAGTTGATATAATGGTCTTAACAAGATTCGGTACATAATAACAAGGATCCAATGCAAGTAAGGAATTCCCTAAATTTAACTTATTTTACACCTTCAACTTTGGCCGCAACTCTTGCTCATTTCCCAAGGCGACGGATCATATCCCCGTCACTTAGGATTTATTCTTCTTTATACTCTTTGTAACAAATTACAAAGATAAGAACCACATGTGATATCATATATTTATGAGGAAGAATTTATCCTTCGATGCACTTCAAAAAGTATATACCGTTCCTAATGGTTGCAAGGTATTCCTTGCAATATCGCTTCCAATGGCTATTCTCGCCAAAGTGTAAACAAATAACATTGACTTTATCCTCTTTAATCTTCTTGACTCCACTGAACACCTAAAATGTTTGTTTCATCTTGAAAAATAATATTTCTTCTTCTTATCCCTATTCTTCTAGCCTTTAGGGCCTTTAGAGTAGGAGGAGGAAGTAATTATTAGAGGTTTGTCCTTATCATAGTTTTCTTTGCTTAGACCAACACTTTGGTCTAGTAAACTCAATAAGAATATGAGGATCAAATCCTCATGGAGATCATTATCCATCACTATATCTAAGTTGAAAAGCTTCTCAAGTCTAATCATCTTTAGATTATACTCGAGGACACACGACCCCTCATTCCTAGCTTGAAAAATCTCCTTGAACAACATGAATTTCTCATACCTCGTTTGCCTTAAAACTCTTTTAAGAAATTAATCGAGGTATGTTCCATGTGTTTGTGAAACTTTTGAAGTTCGTAGACGCCATCATGAGGCTTGGGATAGGAGGAAATCTTTAACCTAATTTTTGAATATTTCATGTGTCCTTTGATCAACATTGATCCTATATAGGAATCGAAGCACCTTGAACTAGGACAAATGTCCATTCCTTAGATTCTAGAATGATTTTGAGGTTTTGTCAATTGAGGAAGTTAAGCCTAGAAAGTTTATTGATTTCCAATATAATGATTAGTGGATTCTAAGTCATTGATTGAGATTTCACAAATCTTCAAAGGTGAAAAAAAGAATATAAGCATATGATTAAATTTTGATATCAAAAACATGTTTATGGACTTTCAAGCATGTTTTCTCTTACTATTTTATCAAATCCCTCACCCTCCCAATAAGAAATTTGGGAAATCTCATTTCCTAATGAGAATCAACACCTAAAGGACTTGTAGCAAACCCACAACTCATGAGACATCTATAAATGATCAAAAGGTAAGCAACTTTTGCTAATTGCATCTCTATGCAACCCTTTACCTCACTCTTCATGTAGACCTATGACTCGTGTGATATCTATACTACTACGTGTTTAAGTCAAACCTACCAATCAATCTTTAATTAGAAATGGCACTATGTCATTCCACAACTCATGAGATAACACCATAGCAAGTTTCAAATTAAAGTGCATCATATACTAAGTAAGTGAGCATAGCTTTCCTCTATAAACGTGACTAATGACTCGTGAAACATCACACAAATGTGGTAGCATCTCATGTCACAAACTATTGGTAAACATTGTGGATTAATTAAAACTTATTTTAATTTGCATCCTCATTGACTTAATATTTTGAAAGTACTTAGATTCCTCTAAGTGGAGGAATTTTTTTGCTTTGAAAGTTCTCATCAATTTTTATCTTCTCTTATTTATGTTTTCTATTTCCTAGGCATGCATCTAATATATCCATAGGATAAAGAAAGCATAAATAAGTAAATGCGCATAACATGCTCCTAGGGTAGGATGACCATAATCCTTAACCAAGTAGTGCACTTGGAGCCATAGGTGCACTATGTAGTTGATTTTAAGCGGGTTGATTAAATATATTTATAACATAAATGCATCCCACACATTCCTGGTCTTCTTATCTCTTTGATTCCTTAGGCCTTCTTTGTCTCTTTGCGGCATTTACAAGAGAAAAAAAATTCTCACACCTATTTTTTCTACTTTCATAATATTTACAAGATAAAAATTAAGAAACATGCAAGCCCTATTTAATACAACCCTTTTTAACAACTTAAAACAAATAAAACCAATTTAAAGGCTCATGTTCATCCCCATACATTTATCATTCATTCAACAATTAAATGAACAATAAAATAAGAATTGACATTCTATTTATCAATTAAATGCTTATCTGATAAATAATTAATTAACTAGCAAAAATAAGTATGACTACTTATGCATCTCATTTTTGCACATAAGTGAAGATTTTTGCCACTACCCCACCGGCCAGCCAGGCACATAGCAGGCATGCACAAAGCATGCCCATGGCTATGCCTAGCTACAACTAGGCAGTGTGGCAACCCTGCCTCAACTCACACTAATCAATCGTATAAGCACCATTTTGTGTTTTTGTCACTCTAAACCATATGGACACCTCCATAACATCATTTCACAAAAATTTTGACAAATTTTCAAGTTATAGAAACCTTTAAAAATTAGAAATTAAAATGCTTAAACATGCTTTAAAAATCAAATTTAAGTAAAAATTAACATTCTCCAAAAATCTCCAATTAACTCAAATCCTATTGGATCTAAAAATGACAAAAACACCTTAAGGACAAATTAAACATGCTATATCAACATATAATATAATCCAATTCTAAATCAACAATGAACATTAACTAATATGAATCAAAATCATGCCAACACATGAATCAAAACTTAAATCTAATGTTAGCGTATCTCAATTCATCACAAGAAGGAGCCACACACAAAGTCGACCAAAAACTTAAGTTCATCAATTGAATCAAGTATTTAGTGACTAGGATCAATTCATCATATGAATCAATCCACCAAAATCCAAATTAAAGCATGAATTAGGCTCCGATACCACTGGAAAGTGGAAATAGGCTAAGGATCCATAATATGAAACCATAAAAGGCAAAATATAACTTAGATATTCTAGTTCAAAGATCTAATCATGCTTATAATAAGGATTTAGATCCAAAAAATTTACCTTGAGAGCTAAATCCAAAGGCAAGGGGAGAAACACTCCAAAGAATACTTCATTGGAGAAATCGTGCATAGTAGAAGCAATCAACAATTGAATGCCTTCCACTACTCCAAAAATCCTCGAATTTTTCAGAGAGCAAGAACACACACCAAGGTAGATGCTAAAAAAATTTTGTTCAAATTATAATTTCCAAAGTTCTTCAAATTTTCCATGGAATCAGCTGAACAATAATGGTTTACCAAGGAGCAACAAGTCCCCCCAATGTTAGACCTATAATATATTAATCCACACACCCAAGAACAGCTCTAAATCAACCTTAGATCTACTAGATGATGAGGAGATGAAGGTGAGGGTGTGGCATTTGCGTAGGAATCAGAGAAGGAGAGAGATTGGAGAGTGTGAAGTTTCAACACATAAAGAAACACACTTTTGGAGGGAAAATGGGAATATAGTGAATTAGCCATCTGATGGCCGGTCACATGGTATTTATAGAGAGAATAGTGTGAATCAAGTTGGCATTACACCTTCCATGCTAGTTGGCAACTTTCCAACTTGCATGTGAATTTGAATTTAACATACATTTGCATTTAATTTGCATCTACATTTCATAAGATGAAATGTAATGCAAATTAACTCTAAATTAATATCAAATGAACTCTTCATTTGAATTTTCCTCCAAAATTTAAATACTTACTTTAATTAAATTAAATTTTTAATTTAATTAATTGGTTTGATTTATCTCCTTAAGTCAATTAACTTAACTTTTTAAATTAACAAGTGTTAATTTAACTCTTTTAATTAATTTATCTTACTAATAGTCACATGGCACCAATTAAATTAACTCTTTAATTTAAATCCTTAAATTATTTTGATTAATTTAACAATTAATTTAATCAAGCCAAGACGACAAAAAATTTAGTCACCTAATTCTCTCCAAAACATGTAGAATGAATTTTCTAACTCCTTAGAAAATTACTCCCATCAAGTAAAAACTTCCTTTAGACTTTTGTGTGTAACCTATTACGTTCATCTATTTATTGGACATGGGCTCATAACTTATTGTAATATTTTGAATATTAAAATATTTACATTAGTTCAAATTTCTTTAAATTGATAACTCTTTCAATTAAGTCAACCTCTATATTCGATGTCTAGCAACAAGTTTATGGAGCCCAACTAATTGGATGAATGAATATGTCTTGATGAACTATTCTAGCTCTATGCCTGCCATGCAAATACGATCCTTTTATCTCCTATCTCTTGAAAGAGGCTTTGGGCAAGATATTTGTCAACTCTCCAGTAGCCTCGATTACTATGTTTCTAATTTCAATGTTCGATTCTCCTTTATAACCTCATCTTTGGAAAACCCTTATCAAATTGTCATACTACCTTGTGCAAGAATTTCTTGGAATCAATCATTATAGAATTTATAAGAGATGGACTCGCCTTTCACAACGACGAGGTGACTAATCCCATCTTAGATCTCACAAACCTCTATATCTAAGTAGATCATACCCAATCTCAACCTAGATGACCTATTACATATTCAGTTAAGAGTCAAAGTATGAGGATCTAAACATAATATTATCATGGGTCCTTGGCTCAAGGGACTAATTATATGTACTGGCCTAAGTTGGAGAACTTGCCACTACTGACTTGCCACTCCAACTATCTAGTAGATTCTCTAGATGGGTTTTCAATGAACTTGTTCTCTAACAAGCACCTATGTCTAATATAGATTGCTCATGAAATGGAGCAATATCCACCTCCTTGAATTTATACTTCGTTAATGCAAGTTTATTTGAATCTTAGATGTCCCATCTCATAAGATTCTATGAGTTGGAATATTTAAAATCATGACCATAGAGATTTATTTCCTGATCACCATCCAGTGTGCAACCAAGTCCCAGTATCATGTGTAATTTAGGAGCTTCAACCAAATGCCAGTGATGTAAAATAAGCATAAGATGAATATGACCATTTTTATACTCAACCAAGGACTCTGTCAGCTAGCCTAACATGTGATCTTTGGTTGTCGGTGTAAACATATTAATTTTAACCAATGGAGAAGTGACACATGTAAAATAATATGCTAAATATTAATTTAAAATTTCTAATATACTAGATACTAATTTACAATTTCTATTTATTTCTTGGAATTAATTAAATTTAATTTCAAAAGATAAATAGTTAATTTTAATTAATACTCTAGTATTATTTTATGTTCAAACAAATATTGAAAAGTGCCAAAGATGAAATATCTATATCTATGGACCAATAAAATCAAAAATATTTGGTATTATTTCTTAATATTTGATATTATCTTTTGATACTTGATATTATCTCTTGATACTTAATGTTATTTTATCAAAGAGATAACCATCAAAAAAGTTTAAATCAATTTGAAAGTTTCCCATCAAGCATCTATATAAAAAGGGTGATCAAAGCTCATTCAACACAAAGCACAAGTCCTAGCAAATGGGGGAAACTTTGGAAGAGTTCAACAATTCTCTCAAGCAAATTCAAAGAGATTCATAGCATTCTTTGTGGAGTTTATATATTTTAGCTTTTGATTCGAGATTAACGTGCGACGCCCTTGATTGATGTTATTTTCATCAAATGAAATTCAAGAAGATCTACAATGTTCAAGTTATTTTTTGCAAAGCTTATATATTTTGGTGTTTTAATTCAAAATTAAGGTGCAAAGCCCTTGAATTGGCATGATTTCAAATCAAATTCAAAGGAGATTTACCATATCCATTGCATAACTCATCAAATTTCAAGATCACCTTTGGAAAGAAAGATTCAGATAATTGTATTAGAGATTAGATCCACAATTGATAAATTTCAAATTCATTTTATTTGTATGTTTTTTATTGTCTTGTAATTTCATTTATTGTTGACAAAGAAATTTGCACTTCGAAAATTTTAGCACACCCAGTGGGAGTATCTCTACCTCTCATCTCTTTCGTTCATCAAAATTGAAGTATCAAATGGCTACCAACAAGATTGCTGCATTGAAAATTACTACCTTAAATTCCTCAAGTGCTAGAGCAAAAAGTGTTGGCTTTATCGAAACAAATATATCCAAGAAGTTGCAATCATTTTCGAAGGTGACTCATTTCTTGCTATGGAAAATATGTTGTCGCATTTTATTGATATGAATGAAGATGTTGAAAACTCAAAATAAGAATCCGCACCATCCATTCCCCACTCAACATCAAATTTCTCGAGCATGGCGATGGTGATAAATCTACAACTTTAGAGGAACAAATTGAAACTTTGATGAGGGCTATTTTAGAGGACTCATGAAGCATGTCCAAGAGCAAGTCTTTCAAATATCCAAATTGATGAGTAAAGTGGACAATCTTGATACCAACTACATGGTGGAGAAAAAAATTAAGGCTTAAGATGAAGATGAAATATCTACAAGGAGATAACTAGTTAAAAATAAAGAGACTGCAACAAAAAAACTACAAGTTTCCATTGATGAACTAATTCCCGTCAACCCATTGAAGGAGTTTATCATAAAGACTATCAAAGACAAGCTCAAGTGAAGTTCTAAATTATTTATGAGTTACTTTAAGCCTTATACTCAAAGGATTGATGATTTGAAAATGCTAATTGGCTACCAACCCCCAACGTTTCAACAATTTGATGGCAAAGGAAACCCAAAGCAGCACATGGCTCATTTCATTGAGACATGTAATAATGCTAGGATATATTGGGATCATTTGGTCAAGCAATTTTTTTGATCATTAAATGCCAATACTTTTGATTAGTATACTGGCTTGGAGGTAAGCTCCATTAATAGTTGGGGGCAGCTGGAACAAGAGTTCTTCAATCACTTCTATAGCACTCAAAGGACAATTAGTATGATTGAACTCACCAACTCTCACCAATAGAAAAATGAGTCAATCATTGAGTACATTAATCGTTGGAGAAATTTAAGTCTTAATTGCAAAGATCAATCATTGGAGGCTTCAACCATTGAGATGTGTATCCAAGGAATGCATTAGAGGTTTTTTTATATACTTTAAGAACTCAAACCAAAAATTTTGAAGATATGGCAACTCATGAACATAATATTGAAATGAGCATGAATTTTGATGAACAAGAAGATTCAAGTGATGGTGATAATGATGAAGATGATTGGGCCAATTAATTTTCATCTTCAACTTCCAAATGCTTCTCGATAAGATCCTAAGCTGTTAATAATGCTCCTTGATAACAACCTAAATTATTAATAATACTCTTATATTTGAGCATAAACTATCTAAAATTCTCAAATTAATATCTCCAAATTCAATACTTAAGTCTCTAAATTTCGAAATTCGATACTCTAATCTCCAAGACTCCAAATCTATGATTCAAATATAAAAATCAAGTCTCCATGTCTCTAAATCCACGACTCAAGTATCCAAGTAATTTAGTCAAGGCTCAAGTTTTCAAATCTCTAAATTCACGACTTAAGTCTCTAAGTCTTCAAATCCAAAGCTCAAGTCTTCAAATTCCAAATGCTTCTTGATAAGAGCTTAAATTGTCAATAAGGTTCCTAGATATGAGGGAAAACTATCTAAATATTCAAAGTCTCCCTATATGCTCCTTGATACAAGCCTAAATTGTCAATAATGCTTGTAGATATAGGCATAAACTTTCTAAAAATCTCAAGTTAAAATATCCCCATATACTTATTGATAAGAGTTTAAATTGTCAATAATGCTCATAGATTCGAGCATAAACTTTCTAAAATCTTTTATGTTAAAGTTTCCCTATGTACTCCTTGATAAGAGTGTAAAATATCATTAAGTCAAACTCAAGTGAACTCTTTGATACGAGTATAAAATGTCTATTCAAGTTAAATATGCTCATTAATAGATGAGCTTAAACTGTAAGTTACGCCTAGTCTGCATGAGTATAAACTATATACGGCAATTTGAACTATATTGTGATTTGATCCCTTCATCAGATATGTAAGTAGATAGGAGGACTTCATTACCAAAATCTCTATGTATTGGCAATCCACAAAGTTTATAAATATCTCACTAAGAGATGATAATTCTTGATGATAGTATAGTTCGAGGAGGGCTTTGAGGATGTTTTTACCACAGATGTATGTGAAAAAATGAAAGAAAAGAAAAACATTCTCAAATACTTCAAGCTTTGTCTCTTTTGTGGATGATTGACACATCTATCACCAAGCCTTGAAGTGGGGAAATTTGTAAACACATTAATTTTAGTCAATGGAGAAGTGATATATGTAAAATAATATGCTAGATATTAATTTAAAATTTTTATTTATCTCTTAAAATTTATTAAATTTAATTCCAATAGATAAATAAATAATTTTAATTAATACTCTAATATTTATTTTATGTTCAAATCAAATATTTACAAATGCCAAAGATGAAGTTTCTATGTCTATGGACAATAAAATAAAAAATATTTGATGTTGTTTCTTGATATTTGATATTGTCTCTTGACACTTAATATTATTTATTGATATTTGATATTATCTTATCAAAGAGATAACCATCAAAGAAGTTCAAGTCAATTTGGAAGTATCCTATTAAGCAACTATATAAAAAGGGTGATCAAAGCTCATTCAACATACAACACAATTCCTAGCAAGTAGGAGAAACTTTGGAGGAGTTCAACAATTCTCTCAAGCAAATTTAAAGAGATTCATGACATTCAAGGTATTCTTCGCAGAGCTTATATACTTAAGTGTTTGATTTGAAATTAAGGTATGAAGCCCTCGAATTGGCGTTATTATCTTCAAGTCAAATTTAAGAAGATCTATGGCTATTCTTCTTAGAGCTAATATATTTTGGTGTTTGATTTGAGATTAAGGTGCAAAGTCCTTGAATTGGCGTTATTTCAAATCAAATTCAAAGGAAATCCATAGTGTTCATCATGGAACTCTTCAAATTTCAAGATCATCTTTGGAAAACAAGAATTATAAGATTATATTAGAGATTAGATCCACAATTGATAAGTTTAAAATTTATTTTATTTGTGAGATTTTTCTTGTCTTGTAATTTTGTTTATTGGTGACAAAGAAATGTACACTTGTAGTAGGATTCAACCTATACTTTTAGCTATTCCCTGAGCCTTACTTTCTAGTTGATTGACATCTTAGTTGATAGGAAAAACCACACTCATAGAATTAGACATCATTATTTAGCATCATCTGTGCAACATTAAATCCGCAATGAAAAAAATATTGAACACTAGGTACATCACATTTGAAAGATAGAGCGACCGCAAATCATCACCACCACCCCCATCCCTACCACAGCCTCAGCAAGACCAAGATGCGGTGGGACCAAGCTCTCAGCCCAAATAGGTGGTAACTTTAACAATCCCCCAACTTATGTAAATAATAAATGATCAAATATCAACTTAACTCTTAGCATAGTTATTAATAGTGATACAGAGACATAATAAACAGCTTGTGGTCACTACTAAAGAAAGATACCCATGAAATGGTAGGGTAAAGACCTAGCAGATGTGATATTAGTTGAGGCATTTTCCACAAGAAAAAATTTGCTAACATCCCTATAAGGAGGTCACAGATTCTGTTGAACATTTTACTTGACCCCACTAAGCCCAGTAGTGTAAAAAGGTCAAATGCTAGAGACCTCAGCAAAGCAAAACTTTATCCCAAGCAGACTAAGAAGAATGGGATGAGGTATCACATTAGGTCCAGCAATTAAATAGATGCTTAGAGGAAATTTTGAGGTGGAACACTGAAAGAAATCTTCAATTTGATAATACCCCCTAGCTTCAATGAGAGAGAGAATCTCCATTTATTCGGGAGATATTTGATGGGTGCATAGTTGTTGAGGTGAAGATCCTGATTAGTCTACCAAAATATGATGGCTCCTTCGACCCCAATGAACACCTACTGTAGTTCGAGAACATAATGCAGCTGCATGGTCACAATGATCATATCCATGCGAAGATGTTCATTATCACACTCCAGAGAGTTGCTCTTGAATGGTTCGTTAAGTTGGAACCTTTGTCCATCTTCTCCTCTAACCAGCTTTATGGCAAATTCCTTCACTAATTTGCCAGCAAAAGAAAAATAAAACTCCCCCACACTCACCTGTACACAACAAAGTAAAATGAGGGAGAAGCTCTTCAAGATCTCTTTGCTAGATTTAACACAGAAGTGTTAAAAAATGATAACCCCATAATCAACTTTTTGTTCAGCATGCTATTTCTTGGACTTAAGCACAATGAGGGTGCTAAAGCTCTTGTTAGAGAAAAACAGTTCATGATAAAGAAGCTACATGACCTCACAGAGAGGTACATGACCTAAGAGGATACGAATAAAAATATGAGAATCTAAAAAATGATAAAAATAAAGGAAATAAGAAAGATGATAGGCAACAGAGAGATGGCCATCAATTCCCCATCAAAAGGTTCCAAAATCATATCCCACTAAGCACACTTAGAAAATAGGTCTCATTTACTATCCAAAATGAAAACCTCCTCAAGAAGCCCAAAAAACTCAATGAGACCGCTGTCATGAAGAACTTAAAGAAGTATTATCACTTTTACAAACAAAAAAGGCATGATATTAAGGACTGCTTCAACCTCCATAATGAAATTGAGCAGCTCATCCAAAAAAGCCATTTGAGAAAATATATCAATGAGAAGGCTAGACTGGAGGTAGGTAGGATTGACCAAACTCTCCTTAGAGAAGGGTCGATCAGTCTAAGAAGAGATGATAAAGGAAAGAGAAGGCTAAGGACAAATGCCACCTTTGCGAGGTATGATTGATACCATAGTAGGTAGGCCAACTAGGGGGGACTCTAAAACAGCAATGAGGCAAATCCAACGGCGACTTGAATAAGCCAAATATTTAGCGACTAACACAATTTTCAAGTCTATACTAGTTTAGAACCTATCTTTTTTCCAATTTCTAACTTCTCACACTTGGGACATTAAGGGCCCAAAATAAGCTAGATTGCTTGCTAGTTGTGGCTACTAAGATTGCAAATTTTGAAGTGAGAAAGATCTTAGTCAACAACGGTAGCTCTACCAACATAATTTTCATAGTAACCATCAACAAAATAAATTTGGGCAAGTTAAAATTCGAGCAAATTAGTAGCCACTGGTCAATTTTGGTGGGTCTAAAGTCATTCTTATGGGATCCATAAGTTTATCTATCTCATTTAGTAAAGCGCCTAAGAGGCAAACTCTAATGATTAGCCACTTGGTGGTCGACACATCTTTTGTTTATAATGCTATAATTAGGAGGCCAACATTTAGGAGCAATTATTTCGACTTGTCACATGAAGGTCAAGTTCCCAACAATGGCACAAACTAGTGAACTACTCTGCAACATAAAAAAATAATGGCGATACTACGTTATCTCTAGAGAGGCAAGCAAGCAGAAAACTAGACCAAAGTTGAAACCCTCGGGGGCATCTCCATAATGGAACCCGATGAGGGACAGGCAAATAAGAAATGTAAAATAGAAAAGACCATGGTTAAGTTAGTTCAAGAAGTCAAAACCATGAGTTGGAGCTCGTAAATTTGGATAATATCATAATGATTGGCACTAACCTAGGTAGCAACTGGAATTCATGTTGGTCAATTTTCTTAAAAGGAATATTAGCATTTTTGCTTGAAAGACAACCAATCTCTAGGGAATCAACCCTCAGATCATTGTCCATCACCTCGTTATGGACCCTTTCTATAAGCTAATCAAGTAGAAAACTAGGATTTTCAATGTAGAGAGATGTCAGATTATTTAAGAGGAGGTCAACAAACTTTGAGAGAAAGGCTACATTACAGAAATTCAATATCTTAGTTGGTTATGTAAAGTACTCCTTATCCTTAAAAATAAGGGCAAATGGAGAATTTGTAATGATTTTACCAATTTGAATAAAACATGTCCTAAACCTCGAATAGATTTACTAGTTGATTCAATAGTAGGTTGTGATCTCCTAAGTATAATGGATGCTTTCCAAGGTTATTATCAAATTTTCATAGCTGCCGAGGATAGGAAAAAAACCTCTTTTATGGTCCCAAACGACTTATATTATTTTTTGGTCATGCCATTTGATCTCAAAAATGTAGGAGCGACATACTAGATATTGGTAAATTTTATATTCAAGAATGAGATCAAACATATCATGGATGTCTACATTGATGATGTGATTGTCAAAATAGAAAGGGTAGCTAACCATTTAGCTTACCTCAACAATACATTGTCAATATTGAGAGCCTTCAAAATAAAACTTAACCCCACCAAATGCACATTTGGGGTAAGAGGTGGCAAATTTGTGGGATACATAGTCAAAGAGGCATTGAAGTAAACCCCAAGAAGATCTAAACAATTTAGGATATCTCACCACCCAAGATGGTTGGAGATATGCAGAGATTGATCAAAAGGATCATAGCCTTGAGTCGATCCATTGCCTTACTAGTGGATAAAAGTAGACCATTTTTCAAAATTCTCTAAAATGTAATAAAGTTCCAATGGACAAAAGAATGTGATTGGGCCTTGGTCGACTTAAAGTAATACATATCCAGTCCCCTAATGCTTGCTAAGCCTACAATCGAGGAGGTCCTATACCTTTACCTTGCAATCTTCACAACAACTGTCAGTTCAGTTCTTGTGTCCACACAATAAGGTACGCACTAACTAATATACTACATCAGCAAAGCTTTGAAAGGTTCTAAGCACAACTACCTGGAGATAAAAAAATTTGCTCTTACTTTATTCACAACAACAAGAAAACTGAGGCCTTACTTTTAATCACACTGTATCATTATCCTAATGAATCGACCTTTAAAATAGGTAGCACTAAAACCTAACATGTCTGGGAGACTAACAAAGTAGGCCATTGAGTTGGGAGAGTTTGATGTGAAATTTCAACCACGAATAGCTATTAAAGCTTTGTATTTGCAAACTTCATAGTTGAATGCATCGACCTTTCTACAATGTTTAAGCAACAGCTACCCATCTGGTCTTTTCATGTCTATGGATCAATGACATCCTCAAAGGACAGAGCAAGAATTTCTTTGCACTCTCCCTAAGCTTAAGAGTATAACATCATTATAAAACTCAACTACCCAATGACCAACAATGAAGCTGAATATAAAGCCCTTACCACAAATATGAGGACGACTATCAACAGAGAAGTTGAATATTTAGCAGCCATCACATATTGTTGCTAAGCAATTTGAAGGCAACTTTGAACCTAAAGAGGCATTCATGATTAAGTATGTTATAGAGGTCAAGAAATTACAACAACAATTCAAGAAATTCACACTCCACCAGGTCCCCAAGTCAGAAAATGAAAAAGTCTATCTAAATTCATCAATTCAATCAAAGGCACTAGAGAAAGAACCATCACATACTTAGTCTTAGACAAGCTTACCATAAAAGATCTCAATTAAAATTAGATATGAAAAATTGAGAAATCCCATTCTAATTGGCAGGATGACATCAAAGCTTACTTGAGAGAAGGTAGAGTATCAAATGATAAGGTAGAAGCTTAGAGGCTAAGGGGACGAGCAACCAAGTGTGCCCTCAATGAGTTTGGTCAATCATATAAGAGGTCTCTTTCTAGAACCCCACTAAGATGCCTAATGTCAGAGCAAGCCCACAAGGTCCTACAAGAGATCCACGCTAGCATTTGTGGCAACCTCTCTGGTAGGCAATCATTAGCCCACAAAGTCATCAGACATGGTTATTATTAGCTAATCCAATGCAAAGATGCAGTCGAGTTTGTTAAGAAATGCCTATCCTGCCAGATGTATGCCAATATCTCTCATCAGCTAGTTTCTACCCTTGTCCCAATCAAAATCACATGGCCATTCCAATAATGGAGAACAAATATTGTTGGCTCTTTCCCAAAGGCCACAGGTCAAAAAAAATATAGGATTATTGTAGTTGAGTACTTTATTAAATGGGTAGAAGCAAAAGCCATTCCAAAGATAGCAGACAGCAACAATAAGAAGATTCCTATCAAAATAATCTACTAAAGGTATTGATATCAAACAATGGTACTCAATTTTAGAGCCAAAAAACAAAGGGCAAATGTGAAAGACTAGGAATACAACAATATTTCACCTCGGTAAGCAACCTACAAGCAAATGGGCAAATAGAGATCATCAACAAAACCATCCTAGACCATATCAAAACTCACCCAGAGGGATCTGAAGGCAATTAGGAAAATGACCTCACAGATACTTTATGGGCTTATAAAAGAACTCAAAGAAATGCTATAGGGCACACCCTTATAGTCTAGTTTATGGTTCAAATGCTATAGGGCACACCCTTATAGTCTAGTTTATGGTTCAAAAGCAGTGGTCCCTGCAAAGTTGATACGACGTACAACTAGAATAATTCACTTAATCCGATCAAGAATGAGCCGAAGAGGTGACTCAACCTTGAAATAATTGATGAGCTATGATAGCAAGCATACACAAAGATACAAAGGTAAAGATCAATGATGGCTAAACATTATGATAGAGGTGTCAGACCATGAAACTTCCAAGTCAGTGACCTTGTTCTTAAAAAGGTCAAGGTATCAAAGAATGTTGGAGAGTCAACCTAGAAAAAGAGGGCCCCTAATCATTAGTCAAAAATGGCCAAGCACGACTCTTACCGAGTAGCTGATATAGACAGGAATGAATTACCTTACCCTTGGAATGCAACAAACTTGAAGAAATTCTATGTGTAAAATGAGATTCCATAATCTCAACCAACTATTTCAAGATGCATGAGGTCCAACCTTGTCAAAAAATATGCAATTGTAATCTTCTTTTATAAAGAAAACTCGATTTCTTATCTAATCATCCAGTAATGATAAATTAATTATAAAAATCATGAGATCCATTCTTTTAAAAATTATGCACCTAACAATTCTTCAACCTCCAAGTTGCATGTTAATTTGGTTTCAAACCAATTAATGATGATTAAATACATCATTGAGCTCTTAATTACATGATAAATAGGTTTCAAACTAATTGTTAGAAGACACATTTGTCAACCTCTTATTTTGGTTTCAAACCTATCAACAAGAGACATATATATTGACCTCGAAAGGGCAATAAAGCACAAAATGCAAAATTTCTTCAAACAACGAGAATGTTGTTTCAACACAAAAATTCAAAATTGTACAAACAACAATTAATTTGTTTGAATTCAAAAATAATAGATACAAATTGTTCGAAGGTCCTCCAAGGTAAACAGAATACACAAAATACCATTAGTATCATTAAAGATAAGATCAAAAGTTCAACTTGATCCCCCTCACTCTCTTTCACCTCATCAAGCAATAACTTCAACCGTAACCTCATCCATGGCCTTATCAAGTTGATTCTCAACTATGGTGTTAATGGCAATGACTAGCAGTGGACCTTCGGCCTCTTGCTCTAGTCCAAATGGGAGTGTTTTCATAGGTTAAGAAAGACTAGCCTCGTCACCCAAGAATAGGCACTCAGCAATAGGAAAGTTCATTGTAACATCAACCTCATTGTTCTTGATGTCAAGAGTAAAATCACTTATGAACTCAAACTTTTCCCCTACCTCTAGAGCCTTGGGATAGGGAGGGACCTCTACCTCCTTAGTAAGTGCATTTTGGTCATAGTCCTAGAACCACTCATTCTTGAACACATTCAATTGGGCTTTATCTTACTCCCCAATCTGATAGCCTAAGAACTACAACTATTTCTCTATCTTCTTGAGTGCCTTCTTAGCATCATCCATGCTAAACACCACACTAGCATTGGTGAAACTAAGGCTCAACATGAATGTTGCATGGCCTCCATATAGATGTCCAGCAGCACCATAAAAAACTCACCCTAGGCATAATAAAGGCAACTCTCATAGCTTTGTGCTTAATCAAAAAGAGAGGCCTTCTAGACCTCAAACATTAACTTCTTCAATAACTCTTCCAATCAACTCTTCTTTTGTAGAGCAGCTAACAACTCTAGATCCTTCTCCTCAAGTTGCTTTGTTAATGCTCCAATTCTCAACTCCTAGTACTCAACCTTAGTCTTCAAGAAATTAGACTGTTCCTTCATCAATGCCCGTACTTTTGCTCTAATTTCAAGTGATCGGCCTTGCAAAGACCAAATCAATGGTACAGATTATAACCCCATCAACCAACCTTTAAGGGAAATAAACATCTTAGCAAAAAATAAATAAATAAATATAGAAAAGGCTTAACAGGGGTTTCAAGTTGGAACATTACCATATTCACTTGATAAGTAAAGGCCTTCAAGGCATCAACTTGCTGTAGATCGAACATCAATTTTTTGTCCCTAAGAAAAAGACCAGTTGATAGTACTGCAAGTAAGGTCATACCAATTAACGCCGCACTTATCATCGAAGTATTATTAGTACCCCGACCCATAGCCCAAAGCACAGTTCAAGAAATTTGGGCAAATTGCAAAATTCCTCGTCAAGTAAAAGCTCAAAGTAGCTGTGTTGGGAGATATTGTCTTCCCTTTTCCCTTATCTACGATAGTCTTATTCTTAGCACTTTGTTCCCTAACCTTGGCAGCCTTTCTTTTTAGATGAGCAGCTAAACTAGCTGCTTCAATCACACTTTGAACAACTGGGGATAGAGTGGCCGGTAGTGCACACTTAGATCAAATCGATTGAGACACCACTTATCAACAAGTCGCAGCAGCCTTAAAGCACTCTAACACCTTTTATTAACTCGACATAGCCATTTAATGTATACAGTTCATGATGGATTGACCTTCAGGAAAAATAATAAATGTTATACCAATTAGAAACATTACCCAAAATAAAGAAAAAAAATAACAATTTAGCAAAAGTCAATTCTACCTAAACATGCATTGGGTAGCAATCTCAGTGGGGCGATCAAAAATTATGCCGACATAAGATTCCTTTCTCTAGTGAACCCAGTTGTCTCTGTCTCTCCAAATTCGATTAGATTCTGAATGAAAGTGTTATGCCAAGTCAGATTTTCATTTCCAGGCATCTTGACCAGCCTCCTCAAGCAACCCCAAGGGATATTAAAATTGCTCCCACTAAGATCCTGCACAAAGAAATACCTCTTCTTCTAAGCTTAATCATGAAAATAAACAGGGGTCAAAAAAATTTCGATGAGGTCATGCGGTCATATAGTAAAAACCCAACTCCTCAGTACTTCCAAACTTCTGAGACATGGGGAGATGGAATAGATTATTAAAATTTACAAAGGACGGAGGATGGTTATTGATCATCATTGGAACTAAAAAATTATACAGTATCAAGAAACAATTGAGTAAAACTAGAGGTGTCAAATAGGTTGAGATGAGCCAGCCCAACCCATTTGATAGATAGTTCACTACAATCCCAAGCCAAGCTAGGCCGGCTTGAGGGCCGTTCACAGTTTGGACTGTGACAAGTTGGAACTTGGAAAATTAGTATATTTTTGAATTAGTATAACACACATATATAACTTTAATCTAGAATCTAAAATACTTGCAATAATTTCTATATAGTGTATTTTTTCATAATACTTAAGAAATTTTTGTTCCATTGCATAAATTATTTGACATAAATGTTCATCATATCTATGAATATCAAATAATTGAGCAATTTCATATAGTGTATATAATAACAAGTTAGATGTTGGATAAAAATAACCAGACATAATTTTGGTTTTAGCATTAAATGTTTGAAGAAGTGGAGCAAGAACTTGCACAATATCTCAATCTGTATCATGCAAAAATGGTTCACTGTAATCATCAAACATTTCTTTATTACAAAACTCACAAATTATATGACGATAAGTTATTGCCTCACTAAGCATTCTATATATAGAGTTCCACCTATGTTGAGTATCTAAGTAAGGAATTACAAATCTTATCCTACGTTCTTGACAGAATCTTTTATATTCTTGTGTTCTAACTAATGAAGCAATAATATTTGTTAAAGCGCTTTTAATTTTACCTATTGAAAGATGAATTGTTTCTAAACCATCTTTACAACATAAATGAACAATATGACCAAAACATCTAACATGGAAAAAAATACCATTTTCTAAAGGGTATATTAATTTAACTAATTTCCTTACAGCAGATGCATTATTAGATGTATTATCAAAAGATATAGACATAACTTTACCCATTAATTTTCAGCCCTTAAGGCAATCTCTAATTGTTTCATAAATATGAATAGATGATCAAGTTGTTGAAATTTAATTATTCTTTTTTTGCATGCATCAATTATCATCAATCCAATGAGTCGTAACACATAAATAATTCAAATTGCCTCTACCTAACCATATATTGGATATAAAAGAAACTCTACATTTCAAATTATCAAAAATTTCAATTAAATTTATAAGTTTTGCAAAATATTGTTTATCATCATAGCGAGTGTAACATGAAATGGGTTTATAAGCCGATTGTAAATACATTAGATTATATCTAGTTACTAATTCATTTTTGGCATAAGTAAAAGCTAACTCATTTTGTACAACTAATCTAGATAAGCCTATTCATATATTTTCGTTTTACTATATCTCTAACGTTGTAGCGCACCTGATTCATCTCACTAAAGTTGTGATTGACCGTCTACCCCCACACCCTCTTCATTCCAACCCAAATGATGAGTGTCTAAATGTCTTTTAATTGTACTCGTTCCACCTCCTTTTTTATGTTTATAAATTACACGACAAATTTTACAATGCACCAAATTGGGTCGGCCAATAGCTATACATTTTCATACATCTCTAGTTAATCTTCTTTTTTCATTCCCATGTGGATCATCATGTGTGTTAATATCATTTGGTGTTTTTGTATCATCATTATTAGGGGATTTTCTTCATCTATTCTATCAGTAGTGTGATGATATTGTTCTTGTGATTCAGTATTATGCAAAGATGTGGGTGTTTGTGCAATAAAATAATATTCCTTTGTGTTTAAATTACATTTCATATGATATGAGGCTGTAGAACTAGAAGAAGAGACAGGAGTAGTAATGGGTCTTGGGGCCAGGTCTATAAAATGATGACTTGTACTATACCTAGTGAGTTGAGTGGAGGGATGAATTGAGGGGTCATTTAAAGGAAAATGTCGGTCTACTTTCGGAGAAGCCGTAGAGTGACTACTACTTTTTCAATTTTTAGAACTACCAGCAAGATTCAAAAATTTCTTCATTTTTATAATCAACTAAATATAACAATTAACAAATAAAATTCATAAAGATTAACACACAAATTAAATTGTAAAAAAAGGATATATGTTACTGTAAAAGATATAATAACAATTAAGAAGTTGCAATTTGATACACCACTATTCACGGCTCCACAAAGTCACAAATTGATACACCTCTATTCAAAGCTCCACCAAATAATACATACCAAATAAAGTAAATAATATGTACGAAATAAATAAAAGATATAATTTATTTATATATTTTAGATTTGAGAGAAATTGAAAAATTGTAGAATAAAAAATAAAATTTCACAATACTTAAGGCTTGAGAGATTTGAGAAAAATAGAGAGATTTGATAGTAAACATTTCTATTACAAATGACAACTATTTATAGTGGTCATTTGTTTTTAAAAAAAATAAAAAGAAAAAGAAAAGAAGAAGAAGGAAATTGTACTCCAACAATTTTGCTATCATAGCAATGCAGTGACATTGTCCAAGCTAAATTGGTTGTTGGCCAACGGTCAATTTACAATTAGTAAAGTAGCCATTGCAGTTGGTAAATGGCTACTTTCCCTTTTTTTTAATTTTATATTATAATTTTTAATTTCTATAAATTTATTAATTATATTTCTTTTTTTAATTCTTAATTTATAATTTTTATAAATTCATAACTTATAATTTAAAAATTATAAATTCTTAATTATTAATTTATACATTCTTAATTTATAAATTTGAATTTATAATTTTTCAAAATTAAAAATTTGTAATTTGTAATTTAAAAATTATAAATTTCTAATTTTTTAAAAATTATAATTTATAATTTAAATTAAAAAAATATTGCAGGCTAATGGGGCTAGCCCACGAGTTAGGCTAGTCGATGGTTGTTCACGGTTCGCAGGTTGAGCCGATCCCAGGTTGCAAAATTTCAACTCGAGATGCATTTTCAAGTGAGTCAGTCCATCCCAACCTATATTAAAGAATTAAATAAGCTGAGCTGAGCTGGTTTTTTTGTGGGCCGGGGTGGGCTAGTTAGCCTGGCCCATTTTGACACCTCTAGGTAGAACTCAATAATGCAAACTCAAAGACCCTTCAAGAGGTCGACTATGGGATACACAATTGGAAACCTAAGCTACACTTTAAAGCATCCTTAAAATGGTGATAGACACGTTCAAGGAGGGGTGATTCCCTGCCTTAGGTCTAATCAACTCAAACTCTTCAAGAATATAATATTTTCCCTAATCGACCTCAAATCATCTAGGGTTGTCTGTAAAATGATCTCGCTATAGTACACAATTATGAATAACCTCTATATCGATATTAGAGAGCAATCAACCTTCCCAGAAAACCCTACCTCATGGACCATAGGCACCAAGAAGCTAGCCTTGTTGACCACATGACTAGAAAGTTTAGGTCCCTCATTAGTCTCTACCTTTGGTTCATTGGCACTTTTTCCCCCACACTCACCAAAGGTGCTTGATCTTTCACTTGATGATTCAAAAAAAAGATTCACTACCCTCAATAGTCAAAACATCTGACGACTAATTCACCTCTGAATCAGTAGACTCACCACTACCCTCCTCAACAATCCTAACTATTTCTACAATAGAAAGTATGAAAAGAGAAAATGGCACAAATGAACTAAGCGAGATGAGAAAAAGACCTACAAAAGGATGAAGTGGAAATCATGCACTAAAATGTGTGAAACTTGAACAGAATACTAGAGCTCAATCTCTCAACAGCTTGGTAATAGTATCAAATGGGTAGTCAAATAGATCCCAGAAAGCATACCAATTAGGTAAAATGATTGAATACTAGCTATTTATTACATAACCATTGGTCGCTGCATGTTATTACTCAAGGTAACTGCCCAAAAACTGTTATTGCCTTAAGAACCCTAGTCGATATTCAAATTATTGGGTCGATTGGAACCTAAAGAAAAAAGCCACTTCTCACCCCGACCCTCCATCAGGTTGATCGAACTACAGAGTGAGCCACTCATGATATGGGTATAGTTCATAATCCTAATAAAGTCAGCCCAATAGTTGACATCATGGTCAAGCCCAAGCCATCACTCAAGCCCAAATGAGAAAGCCAATGTCGACATATGTGTAAAGTGAATCGATCTCATGGATAGGTCAACCAAAACCACACATGGCTCTCACTCAGGCACTACCAATTAAATGAGGTTGGATAGAACATATATCGACGTAGAGTCCCTATTGCAAAAACATTAATTGTAGAGCCTACCACTGATTATGCCCATATTAAATATGGCCC
Organism: Jacaranda copaia; assembly: GCA_014898725.1. Lineage (NCBI taxonomy): Eukaryota > Viridiplantae > Streptophyta > Magnoliopsida > Lamiales > Bignoniaceae > Jacaranda > Jacaranda copaia. Next base: position 1,223,325 of record JACGDI010005504.1, read on the forward strand.
AACCACCATCCCATCCACATTAATAGCCCCATCAGCCCATCACCTCCACTTTAATAATGATAAGGGCACTCCTCTTTTCTAGCCTATTAAAGGCATGGTGGCCAACCAGGTGAAAAAGACCAATAATGCCACTGTATGAGGGGAGAGGACCATCTTTTCAATCTTTCTCTGTTGGGGTAGCCAGCACTATAAATAGTCTCATTTCAAAGACAAAAGTATATTTTTTCCACTTCTCCTAAGTTGTTATGCTACCAAATTATTTTATGGTCGAACTCTTACTAACTTAACTATAGAAGGGTCTTAGCTAAGAATCTTCTCGACTAACTTAACTTGTGCTCCTTGGTTGCAAGATTCAACCTACACTTTTAGCTACTTCTTGATCCTAAATTTCTAGTCAATTGACATCTCTTGTCGACAGGAAGAACCCCACTCATAGCATTAGAAAAAATTATTAAGAAAATTTTTATTTCCAAACAATTAACGCCAATTATTATGTAAAAATAAAGAAATAGTTACTACTTGAAATTCATTAATCTACAGCCTTTTCCGTAAACTTTGATATGAAGTCAGATGCAATCATGCAATAATCCACTACACTATGCAATCTTTGATAAGTTTCCTGATGTTAATTGACAAAAAGGAAATAAGAGCAAATTTGAGCAACATACTACTAGTAACACAAATTTTTTAATTTAGTTAATTAACTTATATATTTAATTTAATTTAATTTAATTTTTAGCAATTTCACTAATAATATAAAAATTTAATAACTAAAAATATGATATGAAAAATAAACAATGTTCCCTTCCCACACCCCTATCTCCACAAAGGGAGAGAGGGGTGGTCGGGCTAGTAGAAACCCAACATGGGTATTGATTCTTATAAAGAATCAATCGATAGGCCTAATGAGTCTTGAATTGAGTAGCGTAAAGTGCAATATGTAGTCTTGTTTTTAAGTATTTTAAGGCATGATTTCATGCATAAATCGATGTAGGAGGGAGTAAGCAAAATCTCTTGTCCCTCAACATTATATATATATTGCATATATATTTATATTAATTTTAATAATAATTTTTATTAAATCTTTATCTATTTTAATTTTGTAAAGCCTAAACAAATTTTTAAGCACATATTTATAATCAAATAATTAAGTAAAGCCAATTAGGTTAGTCCATTAAAACAATTCTATTTTAACATTTAGAAACATGTTGATCAGGTCTAACCAGATAAAATCCTTACAAATACTTACAAAGCAATCAAAATCAATCTCTTTTTAACTTCAACGAGATCGAAAAGCAAAGCCAAAAGCAAGCGAATATATTTAAAAAGAAAAAATAAACTTTGTTAAATTTTATTGCATGTAACATATTATTTTTTTATTCTTTTTATTCATCCCTCTTTACTTAAAATAATATATATAAGATTATCATCATTCTTTAATTTTATGATATTATTTTAGGTGTATTGGTAGAGAAAATAATCAAATAATACACTTGCAATTGCGACTATTGAAAAAAAAATCTTGAAAAGTTGTAAAAACATCGCAACACAAGTGGATCTTAAAATAATTTACATGATTATATATAGTTGAATTTCGACGGAATTTAAAAGATTTTTAGCGAGCTCAAACTAGTAATATTGGAATTTAGGATAACCTTAACTAAAGCTTAAAATAAGATGTATATGACCATTTTAGTTTTTAAATAATTTAAAAGCAATGACATGAGGTTTTGATGGTGAGATTAATCTAAGAATTACAAAAAATCAATGCGGACATAATAGACAAATATATGCAAAAGGGGAGTAGGCAAAAAAGGAAGGGCCAATCGCCTATTAAGCCTCAACACGTAAGGTAATATGTCATTTTATTATGAAATATTTTGGAAGAATATATTTTAATGGTGAGATTGGAGGAAGCTTTCAAAATAAAGTTATTTTATTTTATTAAGAGAAAGACACATTTTATTATATATGTCCTAGCATATAAATTTTTTCCCCCAGTTACAGACATCACATCCAATTTTTATATGATTGTACATTTAAGTCAATGTAATAATTTAAAATGATTAGAATCTTTTAATAATATATTAGGAAAAAAAATTGGGGCTTGATGATTAAGTTTTTATTTTCATTTTTTTTAGTTTTTCTAACTCATTTTTATTATGGATATTTATATTTTGTGAAAATAAAAATTCATTTGAATTAATAATGTAGAAATTTATTAAAAAGGTGGGTTAATAATAATATTTTAATATAATAATATTAAATATTATTATTTGATTTATATTGTGCTATTATTTTCTTTATTTGTCAGTTGTTTAGTTTTAGTTGTTTTTAAATAAACATGTATTGTGAAGATATATATATTGATAGTGTGATTCGAGGATGTGTTGTGATAAAGTTATGTTTGGTTATATTTTAAAAAAAGACCAACTTTAAATGTCTTTTCTTGTAAGTTTTTTCTTTTTCTAATTAGTGGCATCACGTCAAACTTTTTTGCCATTACTTGCTATTTTTAAAGCAGTTGAAAATACATATTGATATGACAAATTAAGTCTACATGGATTAAGAAAGTAAAAACAAACTAAAAAGGCCAAACTAATTTAATAAATAAATGAATAAAAATGCTAGAGAGTTCAATTAATTACACCTACCAAGAATGGCATCAAAACCCTATGTGGGTTGAAGCCTATTAAGAAAAAAAAAGATTATAAATACTAAAGTGTAAAGAGGAACTTCTAATTTCATTGACTTTTAGAAAAGACCCTAGCTCTATTTCTAGACAGCATCATCTTGGCACTATTTGTGAGAACTCTGAAGAAAGAAGAAGAAACATTGAGCATGCAAACAAGATCTATCTCAAGACTCTAACAATCAAGTGGTCCCAAGGTTAAAGAACATGGAGAACCACCAACCTAAAGCATAGTCATATTTGGTGTTGGAGCCCGACCAAAAAGCGCAACCAACATCTGAGGTGATGTCCACATAGCAAACATAGCTATTTGGAAATCTAATTCTATAGATGACTTGGGAGGTGTTGAAGACCTTGCTAGAAAATGCCACTACTTAAGCTACAGGGAAAGTGGTGGCCTAGTATGCTAAGGAATGCCGCCCCTAGGAATAGCCATAATCTCAAAGCTAAGTGGCTTCATTGTCCCCAAAGATAATAAAGCGGAGAACCAACTCAAAGTGAGATACTATTTCTCCCTCTTTACATCCACAAATGAACATGTACTCATCCCTCTGAGGAGACCCTTCCCTATGATTACTTGCTGCTATTGGAGTCCAAACTTATTTGCTAGTTCCAAAACCCTCTGGAGGAGCAATAAGCTAGTACTGTCCTTAAATTGTTGCTCTCTCTAGACACAATCCTTTTTGCCTAGTTATCTTGGCCAAGGTGTTTCCCTTGGAACAAAGATAGCTTATTAGCCTACCTAAGTTTGATGGCATAACAGACCTATAAGAGCACTTGGAAAACTTCTTTGCAAGAATAACACTTTACAACGTCAGTAAAGCTGCATACTCTAAGGTAGCAATTGGTATGCAAGAATGGAATTAGATGGGAATGGAATGGCTTTAGAAATGGACTGAACTTGGGAAGGGAATAATGATGGTATAAGTTATTGTATGCTTGGTATGATAAGGAATGAGAAAGGAATGAAATCATCATTCTTTACTTGATTCTAATATCATGATTGGTATTTAGCAATAATAGATAAGAACGAAATGAAAGCATTTTGGATGACCAAATTAACCTTTTGTATAAAATTATTAACATAAATATTTTAATGATAAATTTGTTTGTATCTCATAATTCTATGTTTTTATCATACATTAATTCTATATTTCATAACAATGTGTGACAAAGATTATGATTTATATATATTTTTGGAAGTAAAAATAATTTTTTTCTAAGTAAAAATAAAAGAGATATGGTACTTAGCTAATTTTTCTTTTACTAGAGTTTGTAGATTGTGGACGAAATCCATATAGATAAAAAGACACTATCAAGAAGATATATATGACAGGTTTTATGATGGTTTAGAACTTTTTTATATTAGAGGGTAATTTTGTCAAATACAAAAATAAGTTCATTCCAAATAGATTAGGAATATCTAAACCCAGGATAGAGGGAAGGAATGGCTAAACCTATGCTTTTAGGAATAAGGATTCCTACGGGAATAAGGATTCCCATTCTTAAATTGTACAAAGCATAGGTTTAGGAATATACTTTGGAATGATCATTCCATTCCTATCCTATTCCTACATACCCATCATACCATAAGGTGTTCTACACCATGCTCACCAAGCATACCCTAAATAGTTCAACTAGATACCAGCTGGATCTATTATAGAGTGGGAACAATTGGCATAGTGCTTCCTTTATAACTTCTCTATCAACCACAAGTACCTGAAGTGGTAGCATACTTATTTACCATAAAGCAAAATGATGGAGACTCCATTGAGAGACAATCTTAACCATTTCGTCCAAGTGGTAAATGAAATCCCTCACATCAACTAAAAGATCTTGCCCAACATCATCTAGTAGAACTTGAAATACTAGAATTTCCAAGAGTTTATAGCTTGAAAACCTTTTGCTACTCTAGAGGAGCTCCTCATCGAGATTGAGAAATACATCAAGATTAAAGAATTTGTGGCTCCTCAAGATGCTAACAAATACAAGGCACATGATTAAAAGAGCAAAAATAGTAACAAGAAGCCAGGAGGCTATGGGTGCAGTCCTCTCGGGGCTTTTGCCACACATGCTCCACTTACAACCCCCAAAATAAAGATCTTGAGGGCCTTATCCAAGACTCATCTCAAAAGAAAATGAATGACCTAAAGAAGTAGAAATCTAATACATGGTGTCATTTCCAACACAATCACCAACATACTATTGAAAAATGCAAACACGTGAAGCATGAGATTGAGAAGCTGATTACAAGAGGATACCTCAACAAGCATGTAACATAGAGGAAAAGTAGTCCCAAAATGGTTCTAGGAATTGGAGGACATGAGGATTATAGACAGCAACCTAATAATCATCCAGAGCTTAAAAGACCAACATTAATGTGACCTGCAGAACATACCTACGACCAGCATCATCTTGGTAATTTTAAGAGGACCAACTGAGGGGCTCTACAAATGTAAGGAGTGCATTGCTAGCAGTAGGCCAAATGTATACTCATTTAGTTGATTCCATACTAGGAATTCATGAAGTGTATCCCCTAATGCCCAGTGTCACATTTTACAAAAAAAGACATAGAGCTTCAACAAGGAGAACATAATAATGCATTAGTGATCTCTATATCTCTTGCAACTTGTGGGTAAAGAGATACTAGTGGGCAGTAACAGCTCAATTGACATATTTTTTCTTGTTACATTTCTCTAGCTCCAAGTAGATAATGTCCAACTACAAAAGATCAATACGTCTTTAGTGAGTTTTATTGACAAAGTTGTAAAAGTGCTATGAAAAGTTTCTCTACCCCTCTCTTTAGACACTCATCCTTAAAGAGTCACAAAGATGGTTAGATTTTAGTGGTCAAGACCCCATTAGCTTATAACATCATCTTGGGAAGACCTATCGTAAGTTTATTCCAAGTAATAATTTTGACATGCCACATGAAGTTGAGATTCCTCACGACAAATAGAATAGGTAAAGTTGTTGACGATCAGATATCACCAAAGAATATTATGCTAGCATCTTGAAGAACACCAAAAATCTCCCCTCAAAACATCAACACTCTCCCCTTAGCAGGAGAAAGGACAAGGAAAAAGGCGTGGTCTATGCAGTTGATGTCATGATGATAATTATGCCTAAAGATGCCCCTTAACATGCTTGAATGTGTCACCATTGGTATACATTTCATTTTCTCATTTTTCTAAGTTGATATTTGATTAATAATTAGGTTTTTCTTTTTAGTTTTGAAGTACTTCTTTCTTTTAGTTATGTGTTATTTCCATTAGAGTTGGGTAAAGTCAACCTACATGTGGTCAGCATTTTTAGTTATTTTCTTTTGATTTCACTGAAATACTTTATTCTACTTTTTTCTTGAATTGTGAATTATCGAAAACAATACTTTTCACAATGAAGCTCTTGAGCACAATTGATCTTTTTAGCAAAACCCCACTACAAAGCTCCTTTAGGAGTACATGATAGAGCACAAGTGCATCATAAGTTCTCCCTAGAATCCTCCCTGGAGGTTAGTAGTAACACCTTTGATGATTATAGAAGAAACCCTCTTCATGACACCTCCGAAGTACATGGGAGCTGTGCCCATCATAAATCCCTCTTGGAGGTTAGAAGTAGCACCTTAGATGATTTTGGTAAAAACCTACTATACGGCTCTTCCAGGGATACAATATATCCATACATAAGCCCATCATAAACCCACAATCTAACTCGTCCAGGAGTGTGTGGTTGCTACACAAAAACTTATAGCAACATGTCTCTAACAAGTTACTTTGGCGTAAACCCACTATTCGGATCCTATGAGAGTATGTGGTCACTAAGTGTTAGCCCGCCATAAATTGGCTACATCTTAACACTTTTAATTGAATTACACCTACTATCAAATTGACTTCACATAAACCCACTATGTAGCTCCCTCTAGGTTTGTGGTAGCCAGTTCAACCAGTTCAACCAAGAACTGACAAAAGTTCCAATCTAATTTGATAATTAAAACTAGTAGGCCAAAAAATCAATTCAAATTGGTTGAACCAGTGAATCAGTTTTTATTTTAAACTGGTCAATAACTTTTTTAAAAACATTAAAGACTAAAGAGGTCAAAATTATTTATTTTTTTACTTTAGAGTTCAAACTTCTTTACTTTTTTTTTTCTTCCATTTTCTCATTCAAATTCTCCCCTAACATCAAATTCTAAACCTAAATTCAAGAACTAAGCTTCAAGATAATTGAAGATTTGTGTATCATGACTTTGTTGCCTATTATAATATTGGTCTTAATTTATGTTTTGAAATTTTTATCTTATTTGAGTTGGTATTTGTTATTCTTGTAAGTTGTAATAGATTCAATAAGAATATTTTTTTGAAAAGACTTACTTCATGATTTGACATTTTAAATTGATGTATGGATATTATTATGAAGTAGAGTTTGTAAAAAGTTTAATAAATACTAGGCAATTTTGTTCCCTTATACATTGTTTTGCATTTTTTGATATGTTTTATATATATATATTTATATAATATTAAATATAATTATGCCATTACATTAGTTGAACCAATTGAACCAGTATACAATAAGGCCACCATTTTGATCATCGATCAGATTTCTCAAACATTGGTGGTCACCTCGTGTAAGACTACTATGTGGCCCCATAAGGAGGTAAATGGTTGGGTCATCAAAATCAACTATCAAACCCCATGGAGGGTATGTGGCCAACATGTCAAACGCCATTGCTAAACTCAACTTCAACGATAAGAACTCTTGAGAAAGCTTACATCCAAACATCATTACAACACTTGATATATATAAGACTTCATAAACGAGGCTCGAACCCAAACATTGTTGCAATACTTAATGTTGGTGTTGAGACCTCCCAAACATGAATCATGAAAAAACGCCATCATCCCACTTAAAGCTTGCATTAAGACCTCACCACTGAGGCACGTGGTTGAGTTTGATCTAAATGACAAAATATTATGACAAGACCTTTCTAGTAAGGCTTATATTTGCACTCAAACGCCACTTTTCGTAGCTATAATGAATTTCTCCAAGGGGGCTTGCCATAAAGTTTTAATAAGAAAATGTTTAGCACCCCATTAATGCACCTTCACAACATGTCAATCAAAGATCAAGAACACATAAGAACTTGAAAGTCATGCAATTGACTAAATGTTTAAATGCAACTGAATAGAAGAATCTTTCTTAGGAGAAAAGAGAGCAAACATTCATAACAACAAAAAGCATAAAGAAAAGGCCCTACCAACACTTCACCTCATGAAAGAAAAACTAAATGTAAGCTAAACGACTACTTAGTAGAAGAAAGTGCTAAGAAATACCAAATAAAAGCAAAATTAGATGCTAAAAAACTCCTAATCTGAAGCATCTATCTACTTTTATGAAGTTTTGTTAGCAGGATCATCCACGTTGGTGTTTGTGTCAATCTCTAAAGCACAACAGAGCTCTCCAATATAAAGTTTAAATGGGATATTATGGTCAAGCATGAATAAATCTTTAGCTCGATATTACCCATTCTCACTCATCATACAACGACAACCTTGAATGGTCAATTCATATATCGCTATTACCTCTGCCTCATAAAACTCATCTGTACTCTTGAATTCTTTGACTGTATCCTCAAGAGCAGCATTGATCAGCGTCTTCCCATTAGAAAACTCCAAGAATTTCTTAGTCTTCACCTCATTCGCATAATGTATCTTCAATTGTTCATACTCCTTCAATAGATTCATGAACTCCTCTTTTAGCAATCCTATGAAGTAGATCCAAAGAATTCTTTTTTAAGCTATGTTAATTCATTGTTGCCACCCCCTCTGCTCAGCACGATAGTTGCATGACCCAGTCCCAAACTATATCTAAAAAATCACAAGGCATGATGAACAAAGAACTATACAAAATTATGAGAAGAATATGCATACAAACAAAACTAAGTGTTGAAACGGACACTAACCTAAGCGAAGTCCCTAATGATAAGCTTAGCTAATTAAGAAGAAAAGTGTACCTCTAACTTTGCCTTATTGTACTCACTTATTTCCCTTTGCAAGTTGTCGATGCTAAAAATAATTTCATCCATATCTCATTGTAAGTCAATGTTACAATTCTGATGTAAGCCATAACCAAAAAGTCCCTTACCCTTTCCAATATGGAAAGGACAAGATGACTATGGAAAATTACCTCCAACAACTGGCCTCGCGTGCACTTCCTAGCTAATCTAAAAATTATGCACCACCTTTAGGTTCTTCATTTGTACCAGCTTAATGCACCACCAAAGATAATTGCACATGCACCTTTCTTGACCATCAATGAGAGGGGGACTTGGACTCTACCTGCCTGGTGGCACCTCTCTGTAACACTACTTTGCTACGCACCTCTCATGCAAACCTTATTCACTCTCTTAGCGTCAATTCTCACTAAGTTAAAATTCTTTCCTACTAAAAAGCAAAAAAAGTGAAAATAAGCATAAGTGCCGATAAGAATTCAAAATACAATAATAAAGCACATACATAAGCAATCAAAAAAAATTAAGTACCCAATAAAAACATATATGTCACATCAAAAGGGGACAAATAACCCCACCTCCTCAAAACTCTAGCATAGGTCATGATAAACCTTACCTAAATGAGCTTAGAATAGAGAATTGCTCCACGTAATAGGAAATACCAACCCTTATCGCACACAATGAAATATCTATTCTTCCAAAGTCCTCGCAAAGAAGACAAATTGCTAACAAAAACGTACATGAGGTTTAGGGAAGACACTTAAAGGCTCATTAGGCTAAAATTAGCCAAGAGTTGTCGAAACTTTTTAAGGAGATTGGAACACTTAAATTAGCCAAGTGTTGTCGAAACCCTGTAATATACGCGAAGAAGTTAGGGATGAACTGACCTAAACACACCCTATAACTATTCTCTATGTCCAAAAGCAAAAGATCCAACGAAAGCAAAAACCTACTACTGAAATAACTTCTAATATGACCTTTTGAGATGTAGAACTATGTTGTCATTCGATGAAGGAAAAAGAAATTTAAATTAAGCAAAATAAAAATCCGATGTCTTAAAATTTCTAACTCCTTAAGCATGAGAAAACAAGAAATTTCTACAACTTCAATGAAACTAATATCAATGAAATGAGTGCCTTTGAACATTTCATTGAAAGAACAATCTACTCTGTACTTAGAACTAGATTTTGATGTAGAGAATAATTCACAAACTAGGTGATGATGTTTTAACTTTAGAGACTCAATTTCATGGGCTAACAATAGATCAAACAACGTGCTCAATGGAAGGCTCATAAACTTAGAAAATGCAGCACCATTATAAGAGGAACAACCCTGTGAACCCAGATAAGTTTAAAAGGATCATAACCGCTCAAAGTGACACTCGCCATGCTAACTGCCCATATCGACTGCCAACATGATAGACAAGAAGTTACCCAGCGGATGCGATGAGATGCCTACTTTGAATACCAAGCAAGCGCCCACTGATACCACCACCGCAACTGCCATGAGCATTTGACCAATGACAATCACATTGACCATAACTAGGGTGGCTAGTACTATCTTAGCGATAGCAACTTTTGTGAACTTGGACTCCATGAAGAAATCTAACTAAGAATAAAACTTACTATCTAACATGACTCAATTTGATAAGACCCCATAAAATTTTAATTACTCTAAGGACTTGGATAAAAATTCACGTGTAGGAGAAATTACCTTGAGAGCTCATCTAAGTACTTTTTATAAAAGCCTACACTTTTCTATTTATCCAACTTGGCAAAATTTCACTAAGTCCTCAGGTGAAAGCAAAGCAACCAATAAGATGTTCTTTGAAAATTTATTAGACTTTGAAATCTACTAGACCTCAACTTAAATAAAAATTGAGTAAAAGCAAATGCCCGCATGTGATGCGATTAATGAAAATTAATTAATTTATAACCTTATTTTAACAAATTAAGGTAAGATAAAAATTAAAATTAAACTTTCTATTATTTTCAACATGAAAATAACAATTAAAATTGAAAATAGAGGACTTGATGATATAACATATTAAGTTCATAATGGTAAAAAAATAAAAACAAACTAAAAAAACCCACTTGATTAAATAAATAAATGGATAAGAAATTCAGAGGGCCTAATTAACTGGACTACCAAAAAGAGCATTAAAACCCTAGTAAGTCAAAGCTCAATGAGAAAAAAAATTGTAAATACTAAGCTCTAAGGAACAACTAAACATGAAAAATCATTTGCCAAAAATCAAAAATAGAGAACTCACTACACTGTGTTGTAGAGAAAAATAACTCCGAGTTCTGCTAATTCTCAAAAAGGACTAGATAAGTCAAATTCAGTCCAAAAAGTTAAAAAAGTAAAATAAATCAAAAAGTCTCAACTAATTAAACAAATAAATAACTAAAAGGCCAAAGAACTCAATTAACTAAACCCACCAAGAAAAGTATCAAAATCTTAGTGGATCGAAACCTATTAAGAAAAAAACTATAACTACAATGCCCCAAAGAGAAACTAGCAGGAAAAAACATTTGCAAATAATCCGAAACTAAAAACTATCTGCTAGGGGTGTCAAAATCAAATCCAACCTGATGACCCGACAATGACCCACCTGAAAAAAATCAAGTTTGGGTTTAGGGTTTTTGGGTTTGGATCAAATAGGGTCACACCCAAAAATGACCTGAGAAAGAAAAATAATGTTGGGTTGGTTTTGGGTCAACCAGCGTAACCCAAAAAAAATAAGTGGGTAACCCAATAACCCAATAAATCTAACCTAACTTGACCCACCTGAAAATTTCAACTAATTAAAATAAAATATAAGTAATATATATTCAAAAATATAAATTTTCAAAATTCAATTACAATTTACAAATTACAATAACATTATTAACAAATAAGTAATAACACTTTTATTCTTTAAATTCAAAGACAATTGACCAAATCACCAAACACAATTCTCACACCTCCTACTCCAAAAAAACAGAGAAACCCAAGCATTCTTTGTTGCCATGTGATGGGTAATTACCAAACACAACCCTCCTCATCTCCTACTCCAAAAAACAAAGAAACCCTAGCCTCCTCTGTCGCTGTGCACCCCTGTCGCACTACTGTCATCTACTATATGTCCCCTTAATTATTATGCCAAATTTTAGATTTTATTATAAATCAAATTTATACTCAATTATGATTTTGGAATTTATAAATATAAAAAATAAAATAAACAGATTAGGTTAGGTTGGGTTGGGTTAAGTTTATTAGATTGTTAGGTAACCTGACTAAAAATTAGGTCAACTCGAACTCAACACGAAATTTTGTAGGTCAGGTTAAGGTTAAGCCTTTTGGGTTTAACATTGGGTTGGGTTAGGTTTGGGTTTGGGTTTGATATTTTTATGTTATATTCCTACATCAACCCAACCTGAACCCACCCAACCCGCACGAATTGACACCCCTACTATCTACATTGCGCTCCAAAGAAAAAGAACTCAAAATTTTACTAACTACCAAAAAAGATCTTAGCTCCATTTCTATGCAGCATGATTTTGGCATCATCTGTGAGAATTCTAAACAAGGAAGAAAAGACACAGAAAATGTGAAAGAGGTCCAATGCTCAAAACTAGGGGTGTTCGCGGGTTAGGTTAGTTCAGGTTTAGGGAGAAAATGAATCCAAACTAATCATTTTTAATTGGTTTGGATAGATTTGGGTTTTATAATTTTTCATTCCTAAACCTGAACTAAACCAACCCAATCTTGATCAAGTTGGTTTGGTTTGGGTAATGGAGTTCAAGGGGGAAAAAAGAAAAAGAAGAAAAAGAAGAAGAAAGAGGAGGAGAAAAAGGAAAAGAAAGCACTAGTTGTAATTTCTTTAGTTTTTTAACTAGAAAATCAAGATAATCAAATTATTCTCAAAATATTCATCAAAATTCAAAAGTACATAGTATTGCACTAGAGCACCATGAGTCATAATTATTATAGATCATCTCCTTCTTTACCACAAGTCATGATTGAAAATATGAAATCCCAAATCCAAATTTAAGTTGAACATTAAATATAAATATAAATAACAAAAGTCATAATTTAAAATTATTATTTATTTTAATAAAATGGTCAAATCGGGTTGGATCAGGTAAGTGAATATAAAATCCAAGAACTAAACCAAATGTAGTTAGGTTTGGTTGAATTTTACCCAATCAAACTTGATTACCCGAACTAATTAGATTGGTTCAATTTGGATCATCAGGTTCATTGGATCGATTTGTTCCAATGAACATTCCTACTCAAAACTTGAACAACTAGGTGGTCTTGAGGTCAAAGAATATGGGAAGCTACTAACTTGAAGCACGATTACATTTGGTGCTAGGTCCCACCTGGAAAGTGTAATCGACATAAGGGGAAACGTTATGCAACAAACAACATCTCCTAGAGATCTAATTCTATAGATGACCAAGAAGTGTTGAAAACCTTGTTAGATGATGCCACTGCTCAAGCTATCCAAAGCGGCCATCTAATTTGCTGAGGAACGCTACCTCAAGAGAGCAGCAATCCCCTCAATGGAGTCATTGGTTTTATTTTAGCCCTGAATAGATAGAGCAAAGAACCAACTTAGAGCAAGAAATTGCTCCTTCCCCTTACCCTGATAGGTAAATGTGTATTTATTCCTATGAGTAAACTTCTTCAAACAAACGCCTACTACTACCAAAGTCCAAACTCACAGTGTCATAATCCTTAGGAGTAAGAAGCTAGTATCTTTCTTTAATTGTCGTCTCCAGAGACACAGTCCCTTCTACCTAACTATCTTGGCAGAGACATTTCTCCTACAACAAAGATAGTCAATCTTCTAGAGTTTGATGACATGGTGAATCAAAAGAAATACCTAAGCAACCTCCTTGAGAGAATAAAACTTTACGACTTGAGTGAAGCTACATACTGCAATGTGTTTTGTACCATACTTGCCAAGCGTGTCCTAGCGTGGTTTAATTAGATGCTAGCTAGATCTATTATAGGCTGGAAACAATCACATAGCACTTTCTCCAAAATTTCTCCATCAACTACATGTACTTGAAAATAGTAGTATACCTATTCACCATCAAGCAAAATGGAGACTGCTTGAAAAACAATCTCAACCACTTCATCCAGTAGGTACATAAGATCTCTCATATTAACCAAGAGCTCCTACTCAATATAATCTAACAGAAGTTGAAAAACTAGAAATTTTGGAAATCTACAACCGAAAAACTCATTGTTACTCCATAAGAGCTTCTCCTGTGCACATACATTAGGATCAAGCAACTTGTAACTCCTCAAACACTGACAAACGCAAAGTATGTAATGCAAAGAACAATAGTAATAACAAAAGGCCAAGAGACGATGGATGCAGTCCTCTCTGGGTATTTTTCAACAACACTTCGTTCACATCCCCCAGAGTGGAGATCTTGATAGTAGTATCACAGCATGGCTTATTTAGTACTCTCCACAATAGATGATGGATAACCTAAAAAAGCATAAATCTAATAAGTGGTGTTGCTTCCACCATGATCACTGAAACACTATTGAAGAGTGGATGCTCTTGAAAGAAGAGATTGAGAGCCTCCCAAAGATGACACCTTGAGGAATATGTAATTCAGAGGCCAAGCAGTTGCAAGAAAAGTCCAAGGGTTAGAGGAAGTGAGGATTACCAATAACAACCTAATAACCATCTAGGCCCAAAGACGAGCAACACCAACATGACCCAAAGAACCTCAGTACAGCAAGCATTATCTCGAAGGACTAATTAGAGAAGACTTTGAGAATACAAGAAAGGCATTGGTGTAAGCAACGAGGTAAATGCAAAATTATTTACTTCATACCCATATTGGAAAAATCTAAAGTATGTCGCCCAATGCTTAGCATCACTTTTGGAGAATAAGACATAGAGCCTCGATGAGGAGAACACAACGATACTTTGGTGATCTATATATCTTTTGCCAATTTTTAGGTAAAAAAAAGTACTACAAATAAGGACAACTCCACTGACATCCTTTGCATGATACATTCTTCTAAGTTTGGAGTAAATAATGAACAATTGCAAAGGATCAACACTACTTTCAAAGGGTTTACTAGCAATCTTATGGATATACTAGGAGAAGTTTCTTTGTCTTTTTTATTTGGCACTCATCCTCGGTAAGTCACAAAAATAGTGAGATTTCTAGTGTTGAAAACTCAGTCAGCTTACAACACCATCTTAAGGAGACCTTCCTTGAATTGTTCTGAGTTGTGGTGTTAACATATCACATAAAATTAAAGTTTCCCATGAAATATAAAATAAGAAATGCTTTTGGTGGCCAATGCGCAACCAGAGAGTGCTATGCCAACATCTTGGAGAAAATCAAGACACATATACCCAAGACTAACCAAGTAAAAGAGTTGCACGACAACATAAAAAAGATAACAGCAAAAAGGCATGGTTCATAGTGCTAATGCTATGTTGAAACTTGTGGTAGGAATCACTCCCCAGAATGGTTGAATGCACCATTATCTGTACCTTTTTACTTTCACATTTTCCTTAATAGATGTCTAATTAGTTAGGCTTTTTCTTTTAATTCTGAAGTTTTATTTTATTTTTTTAAGTTAGACATATTTTCTTTGGAGTTGAATAAAGCTAACATATAGGGGAATGACAATCTTTTTCTCTTTCCGATGAGTTAAATAAATTTTGCTTTTTTTTTTCACTCTTAACTCAAGTCACAAATTATCTAGAAGAATGCCTTATGCAATGAATCTCCCCGAGCGCACTTAATCTTTTTTTTGACATAAATCCACTACAAGACTCCTCTAGAAGTACATGGTGGTCGTACATAAGCCTACCATAGATCTTCTTCGAAATCATCGTCGATGGTAAATGGCAGCACCCTTGATTGCTTATAGCATAAATCTTCTATTTGATCCCTCTAAGGGTATACAATAACCACATGTAAGCTCATCATAAATCCTCCTCAGTACTGACCTTGAAGGTAAGTGGCAACACCTTGATTAAGTTTTGCGTAAACCTGCTATATGATCCCTTTAAAGGTATGTATATGCATAAGCCCATCATAAATCCTTTCTGGCACTGTCCTTATAGGTAAGTGGCCACACCATTCTCACAAATCTATACAATCCATCTAGAATACATTATAGTTGTGCATAAGCCCATCATAAATCCTTCTTGGCACTACTCCTAGAGATAAGTCACTACACTTTAACACCTTTGAATGAATCACACCTACACTTGAATTAATTTAGCACAAACCTATTATGTAGCTCCTTCAGAGGTATGTGGTTTTTGTGTATAAGCCCACTATAAGGCCTCTTAAAGGATACATGGATGCATCATCAAAATCAAGTATCAAATCCTTCCAGCGTACATAGACAACACATCAACCATCATTACTACACTCAACATCAATGATAAGCCTTTTTAATGAGGCTCGTATCAAATATCATTACAACACTTGACATCTATGATAAGACCTCTGGATAAAGCTCATATCCAGACATCATTGCAGCACTTAATGTTGGCATCGAGATCTCTTCAATAAGGCTTGCAACAAAACATCATCCTACCAATTTATGCTCACATTAAAGACCTTATCAGTGAAGCACTTAATTAAATTTGATTTAAACAACTAAGTATTATGATAAGATCTCTCCAACGAGGCTCGTATTTGCACTTACGCACTCTTTCATGAAATTATAACAAAGCCACTTAAGAGAGGGTTGTGATAAACATTAATAAAAAAAAAGGTTCAATGCCCCGTGATGCCTTCTCACCATGCATTAAGCATACAATTAACTAAATATATGAACACAAATGAATGAAAGAAAAACTTTGTTGACAGAAAAAGGTAGTAAACACTCATAACATTCAAGAAAGAAAAACATTCGGCCAACACTTGGCTTTATAAAAGAAAATCAAAAATAAAAATGAGGCTAATAATTACTTTTGCAGAAGAAAAATGCAAAGTAGTCCCAAACAAATGAAAAAATAGAAATGTCTACATACTGCTACTAATTTGAACATCTATCTATTCCTACAGAGCTACGTTAGTAGGATCCTCCACCATGGTGTTCGTGCTAATCTCACGAACCTCATCAGACTCTCCAGAAGAAAGATTAACTTGGATGTTAAACTCAAGCATTAATAAATCCTTAATTGGATACCATCCAGTCTTACTTAGTATGCAGCAACAGTCATGAATAATCTGCTCAAAGATCACTATCGCCTCTACCTCAATTGCCTATCAGAACTCTTGAATTCTTTAACTATTCCTCGCAAGCAATGCTGATTAGTACCTTTCCAGCAAAATACTTTAGGAACTTTTTTCCAGTCTTCATCCTCTTTATGCAATGCTCCTTTAGCTACTCATGCTACTATAGTAACTTTGTGAACTCCTCTTTCTTCTACGAATGCTTTTGAGTAAATCTAATAGCCTCTTCTTTAAGTCATGTGAACATTGTCATCGCCCTTACACTCAATGAAACATTTGAACAATCAAGTTCCAAGATTGCAAACAAACTAAGTTTTGAAACAACTATCATAATTATGAGAAAAACATACATGCAAAACAAACTAACTTTTGAAACAAACACTTACCAAATCGAAGTCCCCAATGACAAGCTCAATTAACTGAGAAGAAAAGTATACCTTTAACTTTTCTTGATTATACTCTCTCACTCTGCCTTGCAAACTATTGCTACTAAAGGCAATTTTTTCTACATCTCTATATAAATCAACACCACAACTCTAGTATAAATTTTAACAAAAAAGTCCCTTACCCTCACTAATGTGGAATGGATAAAATGACTATCGATAGGTGCCTCCAATGGCTAATTTGGGCACGTGCTTCTTGATTGGTCTGAAATCACCACCTCATGCTCCTCACCTATGCTAGCTTGATGTACCGACAAAGGTGGTTGAACATGTGCCTCACACCGCCACCAACGAAGGCAGCTAAGACACCTCCCAACTATGATACCTTCTGGCGAAGTTATTTTGCTATGTACTTCTAATGTGAAACTCTATCCATGCTCCTACTATGGATCTTCACTAAGTCAACCTTCTTGCCTACTGAAAGATAGGGAAAGCAACATAAGAATAAATGTTAAGAAGAATGCAAATGTGTAGCAACAAAAACTCATGCAAAAAATAATCAACAAAAATAAAATAAACTAAGTACTCACTGGAAACATGTACCTCTTGTCAAAGAGGAACTTAAATAACCTTGTTTCCTTCAAACTCTAGTAAAGATCACAATAAACCCTACCTAGGTGTACTAAAGGTAAAGAACTACTTCTCTCATGAGGAATACCCCAACCCTTAGCTGACACAAAGAAATATCTCCCTTTCAAAAGCCTATGCAAAAAAGGCAAACTACTTAAAAACTATGTTGCACCTTATACATCTAAACAAAGAATGAAAACTATGTAAGAATATTGGTAGACTCAAATCAGTCAAGTGCTACCAAAACCCCACAAATTATACACAGAAAATTGAGGATAAACTGACCCAAAGAAACCCCAGAACTGTTTACTAAGTCTAACAACAAAGATTGCAACAGAAGGGTGATCTCACTACTAAAATAACTAGTGGACATGGTGGAGTACTCTTGTAGAGGTAATACTATGTTCTCATCTGACAAAAACTCATTAGAGACATAAATGTGATGTCTTAAAATTTCCAACTCCTTGGATGAAAGTGAATATGGAATTTCAACGACTTCGGTGAAATAATTATCAATGATAAAAGCATCCTCAGACTCATTATTGGAAGAACCCTATGCTCCATATCAGAACTAAACTCCAACGTAAAAAATAAATCATGAAATAAACAATGATCTTTTAACTTTGGAGACTTAGTTTCATGGACTAAAATTGAATAAGATGATGTACTCAATGGAGGGCTCACAAACTCAAAAATTACAACAACAACACGAGAGGGACAACCTCTGTGAACACAATCAAGTTTGAATAGACCAATGTTGTTCAAGCAACAATAGATTAGCTACCTCTCGAGTGCTCGTCACAGGCTCCTGACCAAGATGGGCTGCCTTGCCCCATCCTACCTTAAGGCGGCCAGCAGCACTCCTACTACGACCTCCTCTATTTTTGCAAAGCTAGACTCTGGGATGAACCCTAACTCAAAATGAGACCTATTACTTGACATGACTGGAATTGATAAGGTCTCAAAAATATTTTATTGACTTTGAGGAGTTAGAAAAGAATTTTTTATTAAAAGGATGAATCAAAGTAAAGAATAAGAAAAACAATAAAATGTAGGAGAAGTTATTGTGAGCCCTCATCTCAATAGTCCTTATTACAGCCTTTTCTTTTTTCTCTCTTCAACTTGGTAAAATTTTGCTGCATCTTTTGGTGAAAGCAAATTCGCCAACAATACTTTCTCAAAAACTCACCAGACTTTGAAGCCTATTGAATCTCAATGTGGACAAATGTTGAGTGAAAATAAATTCCCTCACTTGACGCAATTAATGAAAATTAATTAATTGAGAGCCTTATTTAAACAAATTAAGAAAAGACAAAAATTTCAAATTTGATTTTATGTTTTTGTTAACATGGAAATGATTTTTCAAATTGAAAATAGCTGGGCTTGATGATATGACAAATTAAGTCCACAAGGGTACAAGGGTAAAAAAGTAAAAATGAATCAAAAATGCCAAATTGGTTAGACAAATAAATGAATAAAATGTCAGAGAGCATAATTAACTAAGCCCGTCAACAAGAATATTAAAACCCAAGTTGCTCGAAACCTATTAACATAAAGAAGTATAAATACTAAGCCCTAAAGAGAAATTGAGCTGGAAAAATTGGTTTTAAAAAATTTGAGAATTGAGAACTCTCTGTGCCATGCTTCATTGAAAAAGAACTCAAAATTTATTAACTACCAAAAAAGATCCTAGCTCCATTTCCATACCACAGTAGGATTTTGGCTCCATTTGCAAATAGCATCACATACTTATACTAAAATAATGATTAGAAGATATAAATAAAAATAATTTTAATTAATATAATGGTTCCAAATAATTAAATTTTTTTTGTAATATTTTGGGAGAAAAGTCATGGTCTGATTGTTATATTTTTAT
Source organism: Jacaranda copaia (assembly GCA_014898725.1). NCBI lineage: Eukaryota > Viridiplantae > Streptophyta > Magnoliopsida > Lamiales > Bignoniaceae > Jacaranda > Jacaranda copaia. The sequence continues at coordinate 1,243,138 of JACGDI010005504.1, forward strand.
TCTCATTCTTTCTTTTCTGTATTTTAAAAAAAAGAAAGAAAGAAGGAAGATGTTTCCAAAATGTATCCCAATCAGGTTTTTAAATTTTTGGGGGGAAAGATAATTATATTTATGTTCTAAGAATGGAAAACAATTTAAAAAGTAGCCTAAATTTCAGAAATTATTTGGTGCAATTTTGAGGGGATGGGGAACTAAATCAACTGAAAAATCATTAATAATATTCTTCTTATTCTAAAAGTGGGCTATAATTATATATACTTTTTGCACACAAGAATTCCAAACAAAATTGTAATTTCAGGCATGATGCAAAGGTTAAAGTTGAATGATGATGATGATTAAAGCTATTGTTAAATATGAAAATTTAATTATATTGAGGTATTATTTCAATAGTATGTATTAATTAAGAGTTTTCTATTAAAAAAATATATATTTTTATAAAAATAGATTTCATCACCATTATGGGGGGACGAAATAATATTTTAATACAATTAAAACTTCATATATAATAATAAATTTGATGATCGTTAAATTGAGGAAAAAGCATTCTCACATACTTTATATATAATAATAAATTTGATCAGCATGAAGGTGAGAGAGAGTTTTTGGATGTGTATGATGGGCCCCAACGTGTAAAGAAAAGTCTAAGAGAGTTGAATAAAGTGGTGAAGAAAAAGAATGAAAAAGGAGAAGGAGATGTGAATGAACAACCGATGATGCCATCTTATTGTATTGTTTGTTTAGGCATGATATTGATATGATGTTCCTGCCACTGCATGCACTTTTCTCGGTTGGTGAGTCGCGACGACATAAGTAACTATAACTATTGCAATATGTATATGTATATCTAAGCAACACAAGAAGATCTGTGCTTGCTTCCCAACAAATTCAATATTATAATTAGGTAGATATGCTCATTTGAGGTGTGGTTTGAAGTTCAAAATCTTAATCATGCTTAGCTTCCACAATTTGCTCTGACAATCAACCATTTCACAGCAAACCATACTTACTTGTAACGGACAACAAGAGCTGAATTTTTATCTGCTGAATATGAGCTAACGACTCGACGCACTCTTTAATTAGTCTGAGTTTAATTTCTTCCCCTTTTAGCGTATAGTCGTCAACAGAACCGCTACCTACTTTACTTTGGGCTTTACGTAAATTTAAGAATAGTGGAACTCGAATGTATATTAGTTATTACTTCCAAAATTTACATTTTCACAATGTCAATATGTTAAATACACTAAAAATTACTATATAAATAAATTAATTATCACATATATCGATCAGACTCAAACTGAAAATCTCTTGATAATTAAACTTTAATGTTGTCACTTGAACCCTCTTTTAGCTTTATTTTTTGCATTACCCTCGTACAATGCAAGCGAGCCAATTTAAGTATTGACTAGTTATTTATTATTTTTTCTTTTATTTTTGTATACATGCGCATATTGAAATTATTTGAGTTTGAATTTTGAATTTTACACTTACAACATCAATAAGCAAATTGACTTGTGTCTATATTTTATTGATTTATTCTTATATAATTTAGTTTTGTATGATTGTACTACATAATACCATAAATACTGTTATTGGCCATGAAAATGCGGGCTACCAAATGTATTTTAGAGTTCGTGCTTGAATTAAAAATAATAAAACACCTGAACATGCCTGGATCTAAGTCTAAATTTCATAACTAAGAACTTTTTAGCCGTTTTTTAGAATAAAAAAAATAAAATTGAAATTGTTTAAAAAAATGAATTACTTATACTAAAAGAATACCTTAATAATTGCAACAAGTTTCACGTGTCCTCGTTTCTTAGTGCTTTTTGGGATGTACGCGTAGAGAAATTTTTCTTTAATAATCCACATATAATGATCATTAAAAAATGTGTTCCAAAAGAGCATACTATAAAAAGAAATAATTAAAAAGTGTAGGATAGAGGCAATGCCAAGAGAATATAAGGAAATGGAGAGGGCCCTAATTGAATTAATTAAGGTAATCTCAATCATTGGTTGCTTAGTGCCACACTAACATCTTAATTATAGAATCATAGGGCCTAAGCATCTCATAATGAAAAAGCAGCAAAATGTCAAACTAGGAGAACTTATATGAAGCCCTGGAGAACGCGCTTTTTCCTGTCGGGATGAAAAAATTAAAGCAATACCGTGTTTATTCCCCTCCCCCCCCTTCCAAAAACAAAAACCTTTTAGTAGATTTTTTAAAGTTATTTTAAAAAGATAAAAAATTAATATCAATATAAAAATATAAAATTATTTTATCTAAATTTTTATAGTATAATTGGCTTCTCTGCAACCCAACTCTTTGGATGATAAAATTTAAGTTTTTGGAATTCTTTTAAGTGTACTGGAAGCATAATTATATAAGGAAACTCTTTTGGCAATGGTGAATGGCTAAAAAACTATAGTGAGAATGAAATTATATTTAATTTTATTTTAAAAAAATAAATTTTACGGTATGTATTCTTTTTGTATAAGTTTTTGTCTTTTTAATTAGTAGTTTCACTTTAATTATTTAATTACTATATATTACTTTTACAATCATATATAATTAAGCATATATTATATTGAAATAATAGGTAGTCAAAAGCTTTAAAATATCTAATTTTTTTTATTTTTTCTGTTCACGTATTGATTCGAAATCATTAAAATATTGAACAATAATTAAAAAAAAATGTGTACTTTAAACCAAAATAGTTAAATTTTTTTTTATTTTATTTTGGGCAAATACAAAGAAAAATAAAAACCAAATAAAAAAAACAAGCAGAACCAAAGTTTACATAATTTTATAGTACTTGATAAAACAATTAAAAACCATCGTTTGGTTCTGCATATGATCACATTCCTAACTATAAGCATTTATTTTAACATTATATAAATATATAATTTTCCAAAATGAATTGTTTTTGTTCTTCACTTTTATTATATGGTTGGTTGGGACATGGACATGGAGATTGCGCATAGGACACACATGAATCATGAATCATCATATAAAATTGACAGTGACACTGACGCCCGCTCTTACAGCCCATCCGAGTAAAGCAACCCGCAGATATTAATTCTTTTTCACTCTCGCCCAAACCCGACCCGACTTTCAGATCCACGCCATAGTCTCCACCTCCACTTTAATTTATACTCCATTGTGCCACATATATCCATCAACACCTGCCCCGCAAAGAATTGTTAGCATTATATAGGGTGTGTGTGTGTGTGTGTGTATGAATACATATATAAAGTAATTAAGCATATATATATATATATATATATATTAATTACTATTATATATCTTCGCCATTTGCTCTGTTGTATGCTCGCTGACGACTGGTATAGCTTCTTCTCTGCTGTATATTTGCTCTCTCAAAAGCCGGTGAGTCATGAGTCGAACTGTATATGTCGTCACTGATTAATATTTATTGGTTTTTCTTTTGTCGCCGCATTAGCTAGTGCTAAGATTGTTTTGTGTTTCTTCCATGAGGATGAGGTTGTTGATGATATATGATCAATCAGATTGTTTTTTTGAGAAAGGTCGGTCAACGCACGAACGCTTGGTGTTTTATATGCATGGAAACGGGCGTATGCTAGATAGTGATGGTAGCCTTCTCAACCTCAAGGATATATGAAATTATACCATAAGTATATTTTTATTAGAGTTTTAAAATTTTACCCTCGCATTAAAATTTTTGACTCCCTCCCAAGTATGCATCTGTTTGGTGATTTATGTCTGATGATGGCGTGTTCGGCGTTGATCGATCACGGTGTTAAAATATACTAAATGATATCTGTTGTTTGGGGCTGAGACATACATATTAATATTCATATGCCTGTTTTTTTTTTTTTTTTGTTTTTTGAAAAATGAACTTTTCACATAACTAACTCTAAAAGTTAGCTCAAATGGTAACAATTATCCAAAGCCATATATAGAAATCACTACTTATTTATTTTACCGATGTAGGACACCAATATATTTAGTACTGAGGTTAATTTGTTAAATTCGGTTATTGATACTTAACGCATAGAATTGCACAAGGAATTGTCTCGGCAAGTAATAAACAAATTTCATCCTAATATAGATAAGGTTGGTTCTTAGTACATATGAAATTTGTGTTGTTCTAGTGATGACTTTCGGACATATATATGTTGAAAAATGGCTTACTCCATTTTCAAGTAAAATTTTCAAAGCAGGATACATATCCAGAAAGTCTCAATACGCTATCAAATGTTTGAGAGACAATAAAAATACATATTCATTAGCTCTTTCTATACAAGGAAATATTTAGTACATTTATTAGAGATATATATGTATAGATATGTATGTATGTATGTATAATGGAATAAGAGATGAAATACATATTTAAATGGAAAATCTAAACTGGATATAGTTTAGTGACTAGTTTTTAGGGTGAAATTAATGCAAACAAGGATGAAATCTATGCACTGTTGACAGCCATTCCTTGGTTTTTTTCAGTTCTGTTTGAACTAGAAGATAATGGATCAGAAGTCATGGGTTTGGAAGAAAAGATCTACAGAGAAGACACTAGCTGCTGATAAAGCAAACAATTCTTTCATCTGCAACGAAGAGGAAGAAGAAATTGATCAGGTCTGCTTGCATGTCAACTGCTTCTTCTATGAGAATCATGTCATTTTTTCTGCTTTTCACTTGAAATTACCTGACATAGAAATATTGTTACTTTTTATTTTCATTTTCTTAGTTTGCTTAGTGTTGTGAACATGTGTGTCCAGATACAGACGCTCACACTACGCATGGTTCAAGGATTTTAGTAGGAAAAAAATAAAATAAAATACTAAGAAATTTTTTTTTAATTGTTCGCTTAATGAGGAAGATGCTAAAGAGAGTAAAATTTAAGGAAAAATATAATGCGTTTGAAAAAAATGAATTTCCCTCACTAAATTGTGAAGAAAATGTGGGAAAAACCCATTTGAGCTCTCTCTCCTTCACCAATACATTTGTCCTTCATTCTTTTCTTTATTATTTTCCTCTACGACCAAACAAGTTTAAAATTTTATATTTCTCTACTTTTGTTTACCTTTTGCCCTAATATTTTCCTTTCCTTGTCAATTTCCCTAAACCAAACATAGTGATAGAGTTCAGTGCTTACTATTTTCTTCGGGTACAGGAACTTGCCACTGAGAAAGCACAGCTAAAAAGAGACATTAGATTATTAAACGACAAACTTTCCTCCGCCCTCTCTGAGTGTAGTTCCAAGGATAATATGGCAAAGAAACAGGTGAAAACTGCGCAGGAAGCCATTGCAGGTGATCTAAGTTTAAAAAGTACTCTAAAATAACTTAATTCCCATTCTTCTTCTTGCAACCTTGCTCAGAATTGATACCCAGATTTATTATTTGTACATAGGTTGGGAGAAAGCCGAGACAGAAGCAATATCTTTGAAAAAAGATCTCGATAAAGTTTTACAGCAGAAAGTTGCTTCTGAAGAAAGATTAAGCCACCTGGATGCTGCGCTGAAGGAGTGTATGCAGCAATTACGTTTCGTTCGGGAAGAGCAGGAGAAAAGAGTTCACGGTGCTGTGATTAAGGCATCAGAAGAATTCGAGAAAAGCCGAGTTGCTTCAGATGAAAAGTTAGCACAGGCTGGTAAGAGGCTTACCAAATTAGAAGCTGAAAATGCTCAGCTCAACAAAGCTCTATCAGGAAAGGATAAGGCGATTGAAGAATTGAGTAGATATAAAGCCCAGGTGGAAGCTGATTTCAATGCCCTTATGTTGAGAGTAGAGTCTTCTGAGAAAGAAAATGCTTCTCTCAAATACGAGGTACGTGTTCTTGAAAAGGAACTCGACATTCGGAATGAAGAGAGGGAATTTAATCGTCGGACTGCAGATGCTGCTCAGAAGCAACACCAGGAAAGTGTGAGAAAAATTGCAAAACTGGAATCAGAATGTCAGAAGCTGCGCCTTCTTGTCCAAAAACGATTGCCCGGCCCTGCCGCTTTGACGAAAATGAAGAATGAAGTCGAAATGCTTGGAAAGGAACAGGTTGAAAGAACAAGAAGAAAATCAAATCCTTCTCTGATTAGTTCAATGGATTTCCGTGTTGATGCGGCAGCTGATTCACCAAGCAAAAGGATCAGTTTTCTGACACAGCAGCCGCATGCGATAGAAGAAGAAAACAGAAGTCTCAAATATGCACTTAACAAGAAATCAGGAGAATCCCAATTTTCCAGAACCATGTATGCCCGTACAGCATCGTCCAGGTTATCACGGGGCGACGGACAAGTTGAAGAATCATTAAAAGGCCAAACAGGTAAATACCCATTTCTCTTGCAGGAACACTTGTCTGATTTGGGCAGCGATGATAAAGCCAGCTGTGCTGAGTCTTGGGCTTCTGCTTTGATATCAGAACTTGAGCATTTCAAAAATGAGAAACAATTAGGCACACCATTTCACAGGTACATGGGAGCTTCAGACATGAATCTCATGGATGACTTTGCTGAGATGGAAAAGTTGGCCGTAGTTTCTCTCGATTATCCAGCCGAACATTCCCACCGTTCCTCTGAGGAAGCTAATGCTATTATTGGCCCCTCAGGAAGTCCATCTGGGGAGCATTCTTTGATCTCCGGCCATGAAACTCAGTCCAATATAGCAGCCAATAAAGCTCCTAGGCAACTTGGTGACTTGCTGAAAATGCTTTTGGAGCATTGCGAAGCATTGCAGAGAAACCCCCAAGAAGTACTGGAGGATATGAAGCTTGCTTTGGTGCATAATGGCAAAGGAAGTATAAATCATCCTGATGCATCATATTCCCCAAAGAAGAGTGAACAGAAATTCCAGTCCAATGTGAGCTTACCCATATGCAAAATTCTTGAGCTTCTTGAAGGAATAAATATAATATCTCAAGATAATAATGGTGTAGCAGAGTCTTTCCAAGGAAAGGATGGTAAGCTTTCACCATGTAAGAATCAGGCAACCTCAACAGGCTATGTGGTCCGAGTGTTTCAATGGAAAACTGCTGAACTCTCTGCTGTTCTGCAGCAATTTGCTAACACTTGCAATGGTTTGCTGAATGGAACAGCTGATCTTGAACAATTTGCTCAACTGGTAGCTTCTGGTCTGGATTGGGTCATGAATCACTGCTTTTCCCTTCAAGATGTCTCAAGCATGAAGAATGCAATCAGGAGTCATTTAGATTGGGATGAATCTAGGAGCGAGAGTGAGTTAGACAGTGGACCAACTAATCAATCTGCAGAATCTATACTTCCCGCAGTTTCTCCTCTGAATATCCATAACAGTTCTCGTCACATTGAGGCACTTCAGCCTAATACAAAAGAAGAGGCTAGAAGATTGAACGATCAGCCAGAAAACAAGAAATCTTCAACTATAGATTTGGAAGGGAGGCAATCGAAGGGGGATACTGGATATGAAAGTGAGAAACAGAAAATGATGAAAGAAGACCTCAAGAGCCAGCTTCCGGAAACTAATCTTGAATGGAAAAAAGCCCGACAAAAGGTTTCACATCTGGAGAATGATGCAGAAATTTATAGTAACTCTTTTAAAAGACTGGAAGAAACATGCAATGACTTAAAGATACAACTGAAAAGGTATGTTTTATGCTCATCTTTCATCTGGAAACACATTTTTGGGATCTGATTTCTAAGCATGTGTGATTTCAGCAAGACAAGCAAGCAAGCTCCAGATGATGGGAAGCCCTGGGAAAAGCTACTTCGAAATGTAAGTTCACACCATCCATGTATAAGGTTTAGAAATTATCCTTTCTATCACATTTCTGATGCACTACAATCTCTTAACTCATACTGAGATTTGACCTTGTAGGATTGGGAGATTGCTGCAGCTTCAGAAAAACTGGCCGAATGCCAAGAAACTATCCTAAATCTAGGGAAGCAATTGAAGGCATTGGCTTCACCTAGGGATGCGGCTCTTTTTGATAAGGTCATATATTCACCTGCTGACCCTGTTGTCAACAGCAAGTCAACTTCTCAAAGAAATATTAGCCAAAGATTGTCCCTGTTAGATAACATGTTAGCAGAGGACAATGACCAAATTGGTGCTTCTCCAAAAACCAAAGATGACATTGAAAATGGAAACAAAAATTCTGCTGTTAGTACTAATGCAGCAATAGAGTCTTGGAGCAAGTTTGGTGATCCTAAGGGAATTGATAGTGATGCAAATAGAAATGCAGTTGTTTCCATGGCTATTGTCCCTATTAAGAAAAGTGGGGGAAGAAGTCTTTTGAAGAAGTTATTTTGGCGGCAAAAGAAAGGTAACAGCAAGAAACCACCATTCTCATAAACAGCATAGAGGTGATAATGAAGTTGACTCACCAATGAACTTTTAATTCCTGCTGTTCATTGTTGCTGCGTCTGCAAAATTATTATTCTTTTCACATGTCTATTTACTCCTTGGAGGAATGTAAGTAGAGAGCTGGGACAAAGGCTTGCAAATTTTTGTGTGTATCTAGCTGTAAATATAATGACTAGAAAGATGGATTATAATCACAGCAAAAATAAAGGTGAGAATGAGAATGATCACAAAATCTGAAGTAACAGAGTTTTCAACTAGCAAGTCGGGCAAAATTCATTATTATATTGGCATAATGGCCTAGCCCAGACAGTGCCAGAAAACACAGAAACAAAATATGGAGGGACTTCTTCTCAACAAATGTCTTATATAATTTAATCTTGTGCATATACACACCAGAATGAATGAAACCACATTTACAAGTTTCAAGGAGTTAATCTGCAGAAAGTTTTATTCATATTGTTTTCAACAATGTTATATAAGTGTTTAAGCATACTTATAAAATGTAAGGTCACTGCCAAAAGAAAGCTCAATAAACATAAATGCCAAAATAGCACAGGCGCAGAGATCTCACAGCCGTGTCTGATATTAGTCTCTGTAGAGAATAAATGTGGCAATATCATGAAGCCCTGCTTCTCTGTAACATTCAGCAACCCTCTCCACACATGCATCCCATATCCCTTCAACAGAAGCTAAATCCAATAAAAAAGCAGCTTCATCCAGTGCAACCTGCACAAGGATTAGTAGGTGAATGAGAAACGGTGAAAAGCGAGAGAGACACAATTCAATAGCGTCATAATCCACAAGATTCAAAACCTGAGCAGGTTCCTTTCCCTTTTTTAAATCTTCCTGCCTTCCCTCATCTGTCACCTTCTCTTTGATATACTCAATTTGCTCATCCTCCCATTGAGCTATATCAGCAACTTCCTAATGCGCACAACAGAAAGAAGTTATATGAAATATGAGGCTGAAAACATGAAAAAACAGATGAGTTACAAAGGTAGCACAATAAATGATACCTGATACTCGCACCCCAGTGTCCACCATGGTGATTTTAGAGCCACCCTTGCAGAATCTTTGGCTTCTAATTTTCGTCCAACTCTATGCAAGGATAAGAGGGTACCACGCATTAGTGCAGTCAAAGGGCAGGTTGAATTCATGTCATAATATACAGATAAAAGAACAAATTACAAACTTAAGCAAAACTTCTGCATTAAAGACGAAGGGGCGCCCAAATCCTGGAAAGTGCTCCCTTTTAGTATAGAATTCCCCAGTCACCAATGCTGAAACCTTACACCAACATATGTATATCATCAAAAGGTAATAAAAAAACAATTTATTCAGAAACAATACTCAAATTGTCTTACGTGATCTCCTTTGTCAAAATGCTGCTTAACTTTGCATTCTAGTATGTCTGGAAACAAACCTACCTGAAACACAATTGATGCTTTGTTAAATCAGCTAACATTGCACTTAAGAGAAGTTTCCCCTTGTGTTACCTTCTTTAAAAGATAGGTTTCTAAGCTCAAAATCTGAGATGCAGCAAAATCACCCTTCTTGTAGAACTTATTTCCAGCATCAGATGAAGCATAAAACAATTCCTCATTCCTTTCTTGAGAACACTTGACATCTTCTTCAGCTAAGATTCTGTTCATATATTGCTCAACCTGTTTTTAGACAGAATGGTAAGATATAGTGTACATCCACACACTCTTATGCACACACAAATGTAAGACCAGCAAAGATCAATTTTTATCTTTACAATCCAAAGTTACCAACAATATGCATCTGGAATTGATTACATGAAGAACAGATGTTGATTACTCACGGTCTTAGCCAAAAGCCAAACTCCATATTTGCGAACCTCTACTACTGGCATCTCCATCCTGTGTACATTGGAACAGAGATTAAATATCGGCAAATTCCCATTGAGCTCTACATCATCCAGATCTAGATTACCCAGTAGGAGCAGTTGGCCATCGTAACAAGGCAGTTACAGAACCTGCCATCAGCAAAGTTCAGATGAAGGTTCAAAAAATTAATTCCAGTATTAGCAATTTAACCACCTTGGTTTTTATAGAGAAAGCACCTGAGTTATTTTTGGATAAAGGAACAGCAAGAGGAAGCAACCCTTGCTTTGCTCCAGGAGAAATAATTTGTTCACCTGTTACAATATCTAATTATAAAAGAATATCCAAGGCTACTGAAATCAGCAAATTCATCAAGCCACAATTGATACACTTCATAATTAGTATCTGCCAGAAAGTAGATATGACCTGTAAATTCTGTTAACAATTTGCCCTTATGAAGTGTTGATGAGATTCAAGTCCTTCATTTTATTGCAATTACAGGCTTAGAAAGAGAACTCCGGAATAGTGATTCTTATAAACCGAAACAAAATTCAATGACAAACACCCACTTTTGACCCTGGGTCATCAATTGACATTTACTAGCTTCTGAGAAAGTCTAAAAACTACTTCTCCATCTTGTTCTTGAACAATGGGAAGATGCAATTTGTTTTCTACAATTGGCATTCACATGGTCAAGTAATTGGAGAATATTCTTATAGAGAAAATATAAGAGTCAATCAGTGCATTAAGAAAGCAATTTTGGAAGACATTTGCAGGTTTCACCTATATGTAATAGGAAAAATCAGCTTTAGTTAACTTTGCTTTCACTTTGCATTTTTCTTCATGGAATTCACAGCCTAATGGCGCACAACTGATTGAGATTCCAGCCACATTACTAGCACATATCTACACTAGTTAAAGAGGTCGCATTGCAACATATAAACCTGTTAACATCCCACACCAGTGAAATAAATAAATTGTGGTCTCTATATATGGTCTTGGGCAATTCTCTGCTCTTGAGCTAGCTTTTAGAGGCTGTTATGTTGGCCCATTCAACAATGTTTTTTAGCCCAATGAAGCAAAAGACTCTGGCTTACATAGAACAATTAAAGGAGATTTAACTTAAAAAATTTACCACGTAACACAATATCCCACATCTTCTAATCATCGAAGCACCAATACCAGCACACGCAATTTTGACATCTATCAGACAAGTTATTTATTTCTTGGAAAATTCTTTAGAATACCTGTTAAATGCTTGCTTGGCAAACAAAATAAGGGCAGCAGAAACAGTGAGAAAAACGTACCTCTGACCTGAAGCATTTTGAGAAGACAACTCAAATGCTCTGGAGGCTGTGTGGAGGCTACATCTTTTATAAATGATGTATGGTCTGCATTCGAACAACCCAAACTTTTACACACATAAGGGCGTGTATTTGTACAGGTAAAGCTCATAAATGTACATTTGAACATATGCTACAAGTATAATGGAATGCACAGTTAGCTTACCAGGAAAAGATGGGAAGTAGCAGCGAAAAGTAGGTCGGCGTTGGCTCGAAAGAGCTGCGGGAAACGCGGCGGCGCGTGGAATCCCGAACACCACCCCACCACCCGCCTTCATATCCGATCCCAAGCTGCAGGGTCCGGTTTGTGGATATTGTTTTGCGACATGAGGATGTGGTAAAGAGGGCATCTTATGCACCAATTGGCAAGGACAGGCTAATTCATTTGGGGCTGTCGGCCCAATACTTTACCATCCACCACTTGAACTTCAACTTTTTGACAAAAAATATATCTCTCGATCAAAACTTTTAATGAAATTTTATTAGAAGTCCAAATGCACCAATCCCTTACGTGGAGAAAAATTGTCATTTTAGTCACATAGTATTATTGTGTTTCTATTGTTAGTCTTAAAAATTAAAACTTAACCATTTTATGCCAATTTTTTGTAAATTTTTAAACACTTTAGGTCCTTCTACCAATTTTTCATTAAAATTTTAATGAAAACTGTTTTATATTTACAAAAAAAAACCCTCAAATATAATTTATTTATGAAAAAATCTACTAACACTTTTAACATTTTTATTTAAGTTAATTATATAGAACTCCCTAAAATTTGACTCATTTACAAATAAACTCAACCCCACTGCGTTGAATATTTTTGAAAAATTGTTAGCCTCATTAACAAATTTGCTGACATCATTCGTAAATTTACATGAAAATTCAAAAATATCATCCGATAACTGTTTCGATTATTTTTGAGACATAAATGTTCTTAAACTTATTTGTAGTATTTTTCATACAATTGGAATATAATTTCGACATTGTTTAAAGTACTCATAATAAGTATAAATATATTTTATTATTATTAAAACTTCTTAAATATTGAATAATCTTCACATTCAAATTGAATTAAAAAATAAAAATTTAAAATTATAAACATATCAAAGTAATTCAATTAAATTTATTATTAATTAAAAATTACAATAAGTAAAAAATTAGAAAAATAAAAATTAAATTCATCTTTTAAATAATATACTTTTATAATTTTAAATTACATACTCTATAACATTAAAATAATAGATATATCTAAAATAATTTAACACTTTAAACCTAAGTAATTTAATAATTTAAAACTAACAAAATAATTCTAATAATTTTAAATAAGTAATATGATGGTTTAGTCATTTTGATTTAATTTCAATCATTTTATGATAATTTCATGCAATTAAATCATATTGAATAATACAATTTAATATTTTTTTTAATAAATAAAATAAGTAAAAACTAATTACTTTGAATAATATTAAATTAATACTTAATAAATTTAAATATTATTTTTAAATTAGTTAAGAAATTTAACAAGAAAAAAGAAAAAAAGAAACCCACTCCCCCACCCCACTCTCTCGTCGCCCATCCCCAACCCCCGCTCGCATGCAAACCCCCCGATCCTCCAACCTCGGTAGCCCATGGCCAATGGATGCCCCCCACTAGCTGTCTAGTCATGGCTAACTCTCTTTCCCCACGCCCACCTCCAACCCCTACCCAATGCAAACCCCCTAGACCTAGCCCCACCCTTGCGAGCCAGCCCCCACCCCCACCAGCGATGACCAGAGCCACGGAAGTAGTGTTCGCTAGTCACTGGTCATGGACGGTGGTCTAAAGTCAGGTAGGGGGTGAGGAATGGGGTTCCATACATATATATATATATCTATGTATGTATGTACGTATTTATATATGTACATAAAATAGATGTATATATATCTACATATATGTAAATATATATTACTTCAAAAATATGTTTATAAAGAATTTTAATTGCTTTGAAATTTAGCTTTTTATTTTCTTAATTTTTTAATGAGGATTAAATATTATTTCATATTTGTGGACTTTCATAAATATACCAAATTTTAGGGTTCTGTGGGTAGTTAATTCATTCTATTTTAATTGTTTCCGTTAACATTTAATAGCACATAAATAAAAATATTAAAAAATTATGAAATTTGAATTAAAAATAATTAAATATCAGTTTCTAAAACTAAGAGTGCAAATACAATTATATTATGGGATTAAAAAGGCAAGTTTCCCCCTTTACTTATGAAAAAGGCATAACTTTCAAAAAAAATTAATTGGTAGTTCCTTTCTATAATGCTTAATTATTCAAAATAAGTAAATAACATAATCATGGTCTAGGCCATGTTAGCTAAAATAACAAGTCTAGATTATCTTTATATATTTAAAAAAAAAAAAATTATTTTTATGCACGCACACCAAAAATTCATTAATCTTTAAATTCAAAAGTTAAGTATGAAGGTAATGCCAATAATCAAATTAACCAATTGATATATATATTTAAAATAAATATAAATGCATAATTTTTCAATAATTAAACAATAAACATCTTTCTAAAATTCATAATTCTAAAAATTTGCGCAATCAAAAACTAAATTATCAGAGCTTTCTCGATAACACATAAGTTAGAGATTGTTGCTTGAAATATATTAAATTTGATTAATAACTGTCATTTTATGTTTTAGAAAATTATAGTACGAGTAATTGCATTATTAGATACCGCACTTGTAATTAAGCTCGATCCATAAACTTATTTTAAAATTCGTAAATATTACTAAAATTATAGTTATTTTTGCCCTGCAAAACTTCGTACGAGTTCATATCCCTCACCCTCAAATGGTTGAAAAGTAAAGTTTAAAAATCAGTATAATATGAAGAACCATCTATTACTTTTCTTAAAATTCCTCGCATTTTTCTTCAGCAAATGCCGGTTTTAATATTTAATTAAACTTTATTAAAATCTTCAATTAAATAATATGACAAAGACATGTTCTGTAAAATTTCAAAATTTAGAAGAAACAAATAGCAAAAGTCATGACATTATGCAAAGTGGATGTGATTTTTTTATATAAATATAGCAAAAGATGTAAATTAATCAAAACAATAAAATAATTGAAAGTGCAAATTAGAGATAAATATCAAATTCTAGTTTTTTTGTTTTTCTTTTTTTGTGTCTTTGGTCTCCACTTATTTTATTTTAATCAAAACTTCCCAATTGAAAGTTACGCTTTAGATTCGCTCTTCATTTTAGTGAAATATACGAAAATACTCCTAAGTTAAAATCAAAATTGTTGCATGTATACGCAGATAGCGCAATTTTTGAGTCAATGGAAAAGTGACATGCGTAAAATAGTATGCTAGTTATTAATTTAAAATTTCTATTTATATATTAAGATTTATTAAAATTTAATCTCAAAAGTAAATAGTTAATTTTAATTAATACTCTAATATTTATTTTTATGGACAAACCATATATCAACAAGTGTCAAGATGATGTGTCACAACCAATCAAATCGAGTCTGATGGCCTAGCAATCTCAAGCTAACCAAGTTGTGACATGTGGTGTATCTATGTGCATGGATCAATCAAGTTAAAATATTTGGTGTTATCTCTTAACATATTTATCAAAGAAATAACTATAAAAGAAGTTCATGTAATTTGGGGGTTTGCTACTAAACACTTATATAAAGGAGTGTTCATATGCATATTCTCATATTCACATATCCATATTCTCAAATCCAAGTTTCAAGTCTTTAAAGCTAAAATCCAAGACTCAAGCTTTCAAGTTTCAAGTTTCAAGTTTCTGCCGTGACGAAATATTGCTACCGCAAAGGTCTTATACCTCTTCAAAGTATCAAATCACCAAGTCCTTTGATTTTGAAGTCAAGATTCGAGTTTAAAGAAATTTCATAGTTTTCTTTTATCAAGACAAAAGATACTACACCATATATTCAAAAATAATCTTCAAGCCCTTTGATCATACATTGGGAGAAAATTAGGGAATTAGTTTTGCTACAAAGTTTATTTTCTCTGAGAAATTGTAATTTTCATTTATTTATTAATATAAATTCAATTTATCCATTATTTTTCTTTGTCTAGTGATTAATATTTGCAGACAACGAAATTTGTATGAACAAATTTATGGCACACACCCAGTGGGTCCAATCCTACCCCTCATCTCTTTCTCCCACTTGAATTTTGAAGATATTTGCAACCACTCATTAGCACCTAAAAGGAACCAACTCGCCTTAGCCAAGAAAGATGCTACTGACCCTACTACTGATGCTGTCAATCAACCCATAAATTGAGGGCAAGAATACTAATTTAACTCCATCTGATGATTCAGACTCTAGAAGTCCAAGGGAAACAAATCCCAGGACATCATCTTTTGTTAATTTGTCAGCTATAGTGACTGGAGTGACAACAATGGATGAAAAACTTACTTAGATGGCTCAAGCTATAGTTAACCTCCAAAAGATTATAGAAGAGAAAGATCTACAAATTACATAACTTATGAACAAGCAGGAATACTCCCATATTAGAGGATTTAGCTACAATCATCAATCTTCCCTTGGTCATGCTGTGGTAGAGAAACAAGTTGAGAAGATACCTCACAAACAAGAAACAGATCTAAAGATGAGTTACTTTGCAACTTCTATTGCTACACTATTTGTTCAACAATTGCAAGACATGATTACTAATACTATTAGATCTCAAGACGACATACCTTCTCAAAGTTCTATTGTGCATTCAAAGCCCTACACAAAGAGGATTGATTCTTTAAGGATGCCAAAGGATATCAACCACCAAAATTTCAGTAGTTTGATGGGAAAGGAAATCCAAAACAACATGTAGCTCATTTCATAGAGACGTGCAATAATGTAGAGACTTATGGTGATCTTCTTGTGAAACAGTTTGTGTGTTCATTGAAAGGAAATACTTTTGACTAGTACATCGACTTAGAACCTGAACTTATTGATAGTTAGGATCAAATGAAAAGGGAGATTTTGAATCACTTCTATAGTACGCTCTGGACTATTAACATGGTTGAACTTGCCAATGTAAAACAAGTGGTAGACTACATCAATCGTTGGTGTGCATTAAGTTTAAACTACAAGGATAGACTCTCAGAGATATTTGCAGTAGAGATGTGTATTCAAGTTATGCACTGGAAACTTCTTTACATTCTTCAAGAAATCAAGCATGCAATTTTTAGGAATTGGCCACTCATGTCCACAACATAGAGCTTAACATTACTAATCATAGGGTTAAAATTCTTATTGAAGACCAGAATAAGGAAAAGAAAGATTAAAGAAAAGCAAAAATATGCTAAAGTTGCTACTAAGGAATTTATGGCAATCAAGACAGCCTTTATTAAAATTCCCACAAGCGATAAAAAAGTTGCTAAGAAAACTGAAGATCAACACATTTCAATAGGTAAGAAAACAATGAAAGAAATGCAAGAAATGGAGTATATATTTTCCGATTATGATGTTTCTCACATCTTCGATGAATTATTGACAAGGAAGTTGATTAAACTACCTAAACTAGAACATCCTAAAGAAGCTGGAAAGGTGAATGATCTAAAATATTACAAGTATCATTAGGTTGTCGGCAATCAATAGAGAAATATTTTGTCTTCAACGATAAAGTCATGGCATTAGCAAGAGATGGAAATATTATTCTTGATACAAAAGATGTTGTTGGGTCAAACCTTACTAGGCTATAACTGTAGCATATACCACATGTGTTATGGAAAGCAAAGATGGTGTCTTTTCATCATATACGCTCATGGGGGCATCAACAATGCTTCTATTTAGGAGTTTAGATCCATTGCTAGTGAAAACATAATTCGTTGATGAAGTGACTAAGCTGGAAACAAATTTTGCTACTGAAACTAAATATAGTAGTGAGTGGAATCTTGTGATGCGCTGATGAAGAAGAATACGATGTGTCAATCAATTTTGTCCATTAGCATTAAATGTCTCACATGTGGCTAGACACCCTCAACCAAGAATGATCAAAAGTCTAAAGGCTACAAATAATAAACTGGAAAATTCATTAACAGGCTATAAAAGGAGTCAAGTGATCTTGAAAGATTATTTTCCTACAAAATTCTTTGATCAAAGAGTTAAAACAGTGCATGCTATATCTTGTGAAACTAAAGAGCAACACGTCACTTCCTATTATATCACTATTTCTTTTGTAGATAAGGACTTGCTATAGGGTCAAAACCTCATAATAGGTTACTTTTATTTTAAGGTTTATGTAGGAGCAAACAGTTAACTACATACTTATTGATGGAAGATTTGCAGATAATATCATGCCAAAATCCACCATGAAGAATTTGGGAATTTCTATCAAAGATCTCTCACACAACCATCTAACCATTCAAGATTTCAATCAAGAAGGCCAACAAATTATTAGTATGATTCGTCTAGACCTCAGAATTAAGGAGTTGGAAGCAAGTACTTTGTTTCATGTCATTTATGCAAGAATTTCCTACCATTTACTTTTTGGACAACTGTGGCTTCAAGAGAATAGGGTGAATCTTCCACTCTTCATCAATGCTTCAAGTATTCAAAAAATGGAGAAGTTATGAAAGTTGACATAGATGTAAAGCCGTTTACTAAAGCAGAATCATACTTTGCTTATGCTAAACTTTATCTAGATCCTTAGTAAATGAAGTGCAACCTACAAAGGCTCCAGGTAACCACCTCATTGAAGGGAGATAAGATTGCTCTAGAAATTTCAATAAATTAACAACTATTGAGGTGTCAACAAATAAAAATTACAAGTCTAGTGATAAGTCCAAGTTACCAATTTTTCGATATACACCACAATCATATCAAGAGAAAAGGTAAATTCCACTTGAAGTATGTGGTGCTACTCAAAGCCAGTTAACAATGGTAGAATCAAATAACTATCAAACTTTGAGAAAAGAGTTAGCCATGCCTATTGTTTGCATAAGCTTATAAACCCATAATGGACCATCTGTTATGGGGTTTTCTCATAAAGAATTCAAGAAGACATTTGATCCTAAGGTGTATTAAGTTGCTTGAAAAATCTAGCTATGACTTTGCTAATCCACCCAATCTAGGTGAGCTTAAACATGAGCTAACTAGAGAAAAAGTTTGGAGACTCAATGAAGAACAATATAAACTAAGGAGACAAGGATTTTATGTTGAACAATCAAAGGTTGTCTTGGGATTTAATATTGCAAAATCGGTCTGGATACATGTGATGTAAAAGGATAAATTTTCTAATCTCCAATATATTCCCATGGAAGATTATCTGAAGCAAAAAGAGCAAGAATAGAATAATCATCAAGTTTCTGTATTTGATTGTTTTAGTGTTGTATTTGATTGTTCTAGTGCTCTAGCTATTCATCCTTTTATCATTAAAAGACTTGGTGCTTAAAATCAAAATAGGCTTAAAATAAATCTACATCTGAGAGGTTTTGTGTTGAATCAACTCAGAAATAATGCTACGCAAAAGCAAGAAAAATGAGTGTTGATGACAAGATTGATTTGTTGGAGTCAAAAAATAAAGGTCAAACTCTTCGCTTATCTTACTCAAATGGAGCCAAATCTGCAATCCTAGCCATCAATATGGATAGACATGTGAAAATAAAGTAACGTATAACAAAACATTCATGCAAAGAGAATAGTGCAAATGAAGATGAAATGAAAATCAATATTAGCTCTAATTACATAGGTGTTAAGTATAAGCTAAATTCTACATCATATGATATGTTTCTGGAAGAATTCAATAGATTGGTAGCAAGTAGTTTCATACAAGCCACAAACTACCCAACATGGATAATTATGCCTCTCTTAGTTTTAAAAGCAAATAGAGCATTGAAGTGGAGCATTATTTCCAAAGATTGAGAGTTATTGAGATTGAACAGTTATGTGATGAAGAAAATAATAAGTTACACACAGGTAAACATATCGCTATTAGTGAAGAGCCTAATTAAAAATTTCTTGAAGATGAAATCCCAAAACTTCTCCACAACTTGAAGATGGTAGACAAGCAACTGTTGATGAACTCAAAGATCTAAATCCTGGCATAATAGAAGAGCTTCGTCCTATATATGTTAGCAAGCTTTTAAATCCTAAAGAGAAAGAGCAATATTTCAAAATCTTGAGTGAATATAAAGATATCTTTGCTTGGACATATAAAGAAATATAGGGTTAGACTCTACATTTGCAATTCATCACCTCATGATAAAACATAAAGCGTGCCTAGTAAAGCAATTACAGCGAGTGCTTTTCCTAAAGCTCATCCCTTTTATTGAAGCTGAAGTCAACAGGCTCATTGATGTAAGATTTATCAAAGAAGTTAAATATCTAACTTGGATCTTGCGCATCGTACTAGTCAAGAAAAATATGGTCAAATACGCATTTGTGTTGATTTTTGAGATCTGAATAAGGCATGTCCAAAGGATGATTTTCCACCACCTATTATCAAGCTCATGTCGACACAACTATTGGACATGAAACTTTATGTTTCATAGATAGATCCTCTGTGTACAATCAAGTTTTAATGTCACCATAAGATAAGGAGTGTACAACTTTTCACACACCAAAGGGTATTTACTGTTACAAGGTGATGCCTTTTAGGTTGAAAAATATAGACGCAACTTATCAACAGACTATTTAGAATATTTTTGACGATATGCTAAATACAAAGATAGAGTGTCATACGTTGATAATCTAGTGGTCAAAACTAAGAAAAGAGAAAATCACTTGAAGGATCTCTGTGTGGTATTTGATCAATTGAGGAAATACAACTTGAAGATGAACCTACTCAAGTGTGCTTTTGGTGTCATGTTTAGCAAGTTCCTTGGCTTCATAGTTTGTCATCATGAAATTAAATTTGATCCTACTAAAATCGATGCTATCCAGAAAATGCCACCACTAAGAAATCTTAAAGAATTATGCAATTAACAAAGCAATCTTGTATTCATAAGAAGGTTCATAACAAATCTTATGGGAAGATGCCAACCATTTAATCACTGGATGAAAAAAAATATAATTCTTTCACATGGGATAAAGGGTGTGAAAATGTTTTTGAGAGCATAATGAAGGACCTCGTGAATCCACCAATTTTGGGAGCTCCGACACTTAGAAAACCATTAATATTGTACATTACAACATAAGAATGGTCAGTTGGTGTTCTCATGGCTTAAGAAAATACTCTCTTGTTGAGAAGATTTATTTTGCCTCATTTTGTGCAATCAAAAAGTTGAAGCATTATTTTAAGGCATATCCCATCTAACTCATCACATATGCTGATCCTATCAAGTTTGTGATGTTAAGACCAGTGCTTTCAGGAAAAAAAGATTGGCTACGTGGTCCATCGTATTCAATCAATATGAGATCAAATATATACCTCAAAACATTGTTAAAGGTTAAGCCCTTGTTAATTTCCTAACTGATCACCCCATTCCTACAAATTGGGAACTATCTAATGAATTATTAGATAAGATGCCCTCTTTGTTGAGATCTTGCTAGCATGGATAATGTTATTTGATGGAGCAACTTGATCAAATGGAGTAGGGGCAGGATCATCTTTATTTCACCAGAAAGGCAAGTTTTGACATATTTTATCGTGTTCAATAAATTATGCTCTAATAATATTGAAGAATATCAAGCTTCTTATTGGGCTTCAAATGGCATTGGAAATGGAGATTTTGGAAGTTGAAGTCTATGGTGATTTAAAACTAATTATTAATCAGCTTTTAAATGTTTGCAAAGTCAAAAAGAAGATTTGATCCCTTACTTTCAACTAGCTTCTTATCTATTGAAGAAATTTGAAAGTATTGTCCTAAGTCACATCCCGATGAAGGAAAATAGGATGGCATATGCAATGGCTAACTTGGCTACTACTTTGGCCTTTTTTGATGAAGAAATGACAAATATCCTAGTATGCAATAGATGGATTATGCCATTACCCATTAAGCTTGATCGTGAGGATGCAAATGTAATATCAATCTTAGTTAGTGAAGATGAATATTGGAAGACATCATTAATTAACTATCTAAAGTATAAAGAATTGTTGCAAGACCCTCATCATAGGATGGAGGTGCGTTGGAGGTCATCTTGCTTCATTTCATACAAAGATATTTGTATTGTCAATCTTATGAAGGTATTTATCAGCGCTATTTAAGTAGTGAAGAAGCAACTGAAGCTATAGCTAAAGCACACTCTAGAGTTTGGAAAACTCACCAATCAGGTCCTAAGCTTCATTTTTAGATTAACAAGATAGGCTACTACTAGCCTACTATGGTTCAAGATTGTATGAATTATGTGAAAATCTGTGAGGCTTGTGAAATGCATGCTAACTTTATACATCAGCCTCTTGAACCCCTCTATCTCATAGTTACTTCGTGGCCATTTGATGCGCTGGGTCTTGATGTTGTAGGTCCTATTGCTCCTAAGTTGTCAATTGGTCATGCTTACATATTAGCAGCTACAGACTATTTCTCCAAATGAGCATGGGCAATTCCCCTCAATGAAGTGAAGAAAAAAACTATTGTTGAGTTTATTCATTGTAATTTGATTTTTAGGTATGGAGTGACTTGTAACATTATTACTGATAATGGAAGCCTTTCTATAATAAGTTGATGGACAAACTTTGTGCACAATTTAGATTCAAGTAATATAACTCCTAAACATTCAATATAGCTGCAAATGGTCTAATAAAGGTGTTCAACAAAACTTTATGCAACTTGTTGAAGAAAGTGGTGTCAAAATCAAAAAGAGATTAGCATGAGAAAATTAAGAAAGCTTTTTGGGAATATCGAACAACTCATCGAATTGCCACCTAAACTATTCCATATTCATTGATTTATGGAGTTGAAGTTGTTCTCCCTCTGAAAAGTCAAATACCCATATTTTGTATAGCGATTCAAGAAAGACTTTCTACTGAAGACAATGTTTGCCTTTGACTTGAAAAATTGGAAGCATTGGATGAGAAAAGACTTGAAGTGCAACAACAACTTAAATGTTATCTAGCATGTTTGGTAAAGGCATTTAATAAGAAACTTCATCTATGATCTTTTCAAGTTGGGGATTTGGTATTAGTAGGAAAAAGGCCTATTATCATCACCCAGCGAATGGGAAGTAAATTTATGTTAAAATGGGATGGTCTATATATGGTAAGAAGTTTACACAAATTGTGCTTACACGTTGGTTGATAAAAATGGATTGTGTATAAGCCCCATAAATGACAAGTTCTTGAAGCGATATTACCCATGAAGAAGTTTTCTCTTTATGCACACACCTAAACTACATGTTGCTCTTGGCCCATATGAGTATAAACTCTGTATGGTATCCACCAAAGGTAATGCACGTGGTTAAACTGCTAACTTACGCCACTAAAAATATTTTATGTGGATAAAATGTCAAATACCGCACCTAGTCCAAGGTGTTTAAATGTTGGATACTCCTAACCCGCATAAGTATAAACTGTAAATGACACATCTCCCCCCCTCCCCAAAAAAAAAGAATGTTTACTTTGAACTATATAATGAGTTGATTCCTTTGATGGGGTATGTAGGTAGCTTGGGAGATACATCCCAAGTTCAATCACATCAGTGAAAAAAAATAGAAGAAAAAAAGTGAGGGTTTGAATGGCTTTCCAAGTTCAATCATGTCATTGGAACAAGTTTAGATTGCTTGTCAAGTTTAATCACATCATTGGAATATGCTTGGATGACTTCCCAAGTTCAATCATAAAGTTGGAACAAATTTGGATGGTTTACCAAGTTCAATCACATCATTGGAACAAGTTTGAATTGCTTGCCAAGTTTGATTACATTATTGGAATAAGTTTGGATGGCTTCCTAAGTTCAATCATATCATTGGAGCAAATTTGGATGACTTCCCAAGTCCATTCATATCATTGGAGCAAGTTTGAATGACTTACTTCTCAAGTTCAATCATGTTATTGGAGTAATTCCGGATGACTTATCAAGTTCAAACATATTATTGAAAAAAGCTTTGATTGTTTTCAAGTTCAGTTATAAGAAGTTTGGTCAACTAATTAGATAGCCAATTTTACTCATGAGTTTAAGTAAGTTTATTTTATGTTTTTCACTCAATTATTAGGGGCATGTAATACAATTTTTCTTTAAAGTTGGCATCAATTTGAAGAAATCCTAGACAAACAAAAAAAAAAGGAGAATGCACAAGGAGAATTTATAAAAAGAACAACTTTTTATTACATATGTAGTAATCAAGTGTTTTTTAACATCAATGATGCGAGAGAGAGAGAGAGAGAGAGAGAGAGAGAGAGAGAGAGAACCAAAAAAAAGAAAAGAAAAATGCTAAGTAGCTAAGTGCTCATGTAATTATATCAAAAACTACTAATTCCTTGTGAGATTCTTCAAGTAGTGCATCTATCCTCTTTAAAGCCTCAATCTCTTGGTCAGTCATGTTCTGAAGTTTTATCTCTCTTGGTAGCCACTTCATTATGAGTAGTGGACAAGTTTTTTTCTGCTTTGTGGAGTGATGAGTTTGGAAATTCTTCTTTGCTGCTTAACTCGATAAGTCGTGTTCTCAACTCCTCTTGCTGCTTGGTGATTTGAAGAAGTTCATCCTTAAGACCATTCACCTCATCAATTCTTTTATTTTCTATTGCATCGGCCTCAAAAAGATCTTGCTGCGCAAGAAAAAGTGCTTTTCTCAAAGGTTTCTTGTGTATCTTTTTTAATTGAATTTGACTTAACCTTTGTGTAGTTGGAAGCACACTCAAAGAAATATTTCGAGTGATTCTCCAAAGATGATGTGATTTTAATGTATAATCTCATCTATGTGATTAAATCATCAATTGTTGGTTTTATCTCTGAAAATCGTTCAAATGGAGTTTTCATAATTTTTTGACATATAGTTTCTAATAAATTTAACTAATATCTGCTTTGCTTTAGTCTTTATAACTTGAGAACAAAATTCAGAAACTTTAGCAGCTGGTGGTGGCTAGGATAGAGCTTCAAATATCTTTTTGGGTTTGTGTCTCTCGATAAAAGCTTTCTCATTTGCAATCTTGTGTAATATTACCTTTGGTCACTTGTTGGAATTAATAGTATCATGGGTAGCTTGTATGTCATCATTAAGTTGTTGAGGAATGGTTGTTTCAATTAGGTTAAAAGGATTGGCCCCATTTATCAAACCAATATTACCTTTCAAAATAATTGGGACTGATACTTTAAGATCTGTAAGCTATAAAAAAAAGAAGAAAAGGAAAAGATATTAGTGCAAAGGATTAGCAAATATACAAAAAAATAAAAAAAAAAAGAAATGCACGATATATAAAAAAAATAACTTTACATATTTTGCTAATTCATCCAAAGGTAAAGAACTAGAGACATCTGCAAAGATATTTGAATTAATACTGATGTTATCAAAATCCAAAATCTTTGGTTTCTTTTTGAGTATACATTAGTTGCTTGAGTCATAATTTGAGTAAGAGAGTGTAGAAATTATTTCATTTTCTTCCATTGGAGTATCTGTGGATATAAATATAGGGGATTAAACCTCGAGTAAGCTACAACATTTTTTAGATGGCACTTTGACATGGTTAGCAATGTTATACTCCTTAGGTTCCACATTCTCTCCTTTAACTTGCCTTGAAATAATA
This sequence comes from Jacaranda copaia, assembly GCA_014898725.1. Lineage (NCBI taxonomy): Eukaryota > Viridiplantae > Streptophyta > Magnoliopsida > Lamiales > Bignoniaceae > Jacaranda > Jacaranda copaia. Next base: position 1,268,295 of record JACGDI010005504.1, read on the forward strand.
GGATTTTGAAGAGGTGGGGCTACTGGGTTATTTTTGGGATCTTTTATTAAGGCTTTTTTAGGATAAGTTGGATTCTTTCCAGGATGCCCAAGCTCAGATGCATGCTGTTCAACTCTCTCTCCAAGTTGATTGGATTAACCAGAATTTGATTCCACATCTCTTTGATTGACTTTGAAAATAATTTTCATTTTTGTTTGTGAAGCCTTCTGATGTTTGTCTTACCAGTCCGCATATTCATTTGTGATTAGTGGAAAGGAAGAAGTATTGCCAGGAATGCTAAGTTTGTAAGATGTATTTAGTAAGGTCTATAACTGCTAGAGTGGAACAAGCTCATACAAATCACAAGGATATTTTTCTTTAAGTTACCCAAAATGTATTGAAAAAATCCAAATTGCTGACTAAATCAAGGAGGGCTATAAGCTTCAATGATATGCTCTTTTCCATATTGAAATGTCAAATAGTTGGAACATAAAGCCACAAAAAGGTCTTTACAAGTATTTGATATGCATGGGCCATTTATTTATGTGAACTACTTGAGTGGAAATAAGTGTAGATTTTGATTAGATGAAGGGTTGACACTAAGGAACAAATCTCATACCTTTGAAAGATCAAAATATTTGGCCATGTTCTCTCCCCAAATTTTACCATCTCAACTTTTTCTACATCATCAATCTTAGATAAAACATGAGTGCCAAGGTAGTGCCCTATCCAATTATGAACATAATGAATAGGAAAGATAGAAGAAGATTCATGAAGACTTGGTGAAGTTGATATATCTCTCTCAAACCATGGTAGGTGCTCACCAATATAGAAACTGTAAGAGAAAAGCAATCACCATTTGCCATTCTACTAGAAACCTTGAAGATACTAGCATGGATCATATTAGCTTTTTGATGTGGTAGAACAAAGCTGCATAAGTAGCATGAAAAAAAGGCAGCAAAATAGGTATTCCCTCTAACATCTTCTTCAACCTCCAACATCATAAATAGCTCATCATGTTTCTTGGTGTAAGGCAAAAGTGATACATCGAATCTTCCACATAGATTGTGAAAGATCTTTAGCTCGATGAACCTTTTTTGGGAAGAACTCAAAGGGGGCTCTGTGTATCTTGTTGGTCTTTGAAACTAAAAGCTAATCTAAAAAGAAATAGGAACGCCATCAGAGTCCTTTAAGAGCATATGATGAGCCAAAAATAAATACTTGTAGCTTCGTGTTAAGAAAAGGCATGTTTGTCATCATCAAGTAGCTCTTTTGCAATAGGGATAGCTTTATCATAGAAACCCCCATGGATAGGCAATCCACCAAGTACACGAAGATTCCATAAAGAAACTGAAAATTTGCTAGTAGTAATATGCAAGATGTTCGTAGAAGGGCACCATAACTCAAGGAAAGCTTGGAGGATGTTCTTATGGCAGACATATGTGAAAAGCAAAGCATGGACTGCTACATAGATCCTAGCTTGATAAAGAGCTTCTACATGATAGCTTAGCACATCCTCTGCCCATTCCCAATAACTTGTATGAAAAAGTACTTCGCCAAATCTTAATGCAGGAATTATCAATAAGCATCTATTAATGCTGAGGTGATAACTAGCAAATGAAAATTTTGAGCTAGTGGCTTTAGCATCATGAAAAAAGGACTTCAAAAGAAGTATCTAGAACGAGATTTAATTCCAGAACATGGATCAATCGCTTTCTTAATGGCCTATTCGAACCACTCTTAGATATGCATGGAGTTACTAGGAGGTTGAGGTATGGAATGAAGAAGATCATTAGCTGATTTATGAATGACCAATTTGGTATTTTTAATTTTGAAGGTGTCTTATCACTTCCAATAATAATACATGGAGATGATTCTATGTGATCCTCAATATAAATCCTCATAAGTTAAAGTGGGTAGAGTTTTCAGGAATGAGCTATATAACCTACAACAAAAAATAAAGATAAGGAATAAAATAGAAAGATATAAAAGTATCCCTCAGTTTGATGACTTACCTAAAGTCTTCAAAATTTACGTCCTTATTACATGATGCCCTTATATAACCTATAATTGACTATCAGTGAATGCAAAATAGTAGCAAGGAAATCCTCTATCAGTTGTAGAAAATTAAACCTCGAATGAAAAGGGTTGATGGTTGTGTGAAATTTATAAGTTGCTCTTCTTCAAACAATTGGCATGTAGAAAATAAAAAAGAAAGTGACATATTTGATTGAAAAGATTAAAGGTCTCAAAAGAATCTATAAGACCACAACTTGATTGTCAAAGTTCTGCTAAAATTTTGAGTAAGTAAAATTCTTGGATTACCTACTTTTATAATGATAGTTTTCAAATGTTTAAGTCCAAGTAAAATTAGTAGTCAAATCTGAACCCAATTTTATTTGTTTGCCTCAAGTCAAACTGCTAAAAAAATCATCAAGAGTCTGACTCACAGTTGAAGTAAACTCTACAAAAGAAAGTCTTTGAGTCAATAATTTCATTTAATGCTTATCAGGACTCCACTACGATTGCAATTTGAAAAACGGCTGGTCTAGTTTTATGAGAATAAAATAGCAAGGCTATTAGGTCCTACTTTGAAAATTTTCTTCATCATTAAAAGGAAAAAGACCAATAGCAAGATTAAATTTTAATGTGCAGCAGGGCTGGAAAATAGATTTGAAAAGGAAGGAAAAAGTATAGCAGACAAGTTTTCTTAGCATTATAGAATGAGAGGTATTTTTCCCCCTTTTTTTCTCTTTTCTACTGATTGGTTCCTCAGCCAAAGAAACAAGAAGTTAAAAAAGGTGCCTTTTTATTTTTTGTTTCATTTAATTTTCTATCCCAGAAGTTAAAAAAAAATTAGAAGTTGGCATTGTTGATTTCATTATATATGTGCACTCTTATATGTGTGTATATATAATGCATGTGTAGGGAAAATGATAGAAAAACAAGGTAATTTTGAACCTCTGTTATTGTTGGATTTCTTGGCAATTTAAAAGAGCACATCAATGGATGTCTTCAAGCTATGGTTGGGTTAAATTTTAATTCCAAAGCAATTTGCAGAAATCCTCTAATATTGAGCACATTTTGAAGTATTAGGAATACAGGATAATGTAATTGTTTGCTATTTAGGAATATCTATTTGTAGTTGACTTCAAAATGAAGAATATTGACTGTATTTTTGGAGAATTAAACACTTCAAGTCTTAGCTCCTTTGTTAATAATTAGTATATCTTTAGCCAAGTCTTGAAGTGGGGGCATTTGTAAACAGCTTAATTTTTGAGTCAATGGAAAAGTGTCATGTGTAAAATAATATGCTAATCATTAATTTAAATTTTCTACGTATACATCGAGATTTATTAAAATTTAATCTCAAAAGTAAATACTTAATTTTAGTTAATACTCTATTATTTATTTTTATGGACAAATCAAATATCAATAAATGTCAAGATGATGTATCACAACCAATCAAATTAAGTATGATGGCCTAGTAATCTCAAGCTAACCAAGCTATGACATGTGGCATATATATGTGCATGGATCAATCAAGTCAAATATTTGATGTTATCCCTTAACATATGTATCAAAGAGATAACTATCAAAGAAGTCTAAGTAATTTGGTGGTTTTCTACTAAACACCCATATAAAAGAGTGTTCATTTGCATATTCTCAAATTCACGTGCAAATATTCTCAAATCCAAGTTTCAAGTTTCTACTGAGACAAAGTATTGTTACTGCGAAAGTTGTATACCTCTTCAAAGCATCAAATCACCAAGTCCTTTTATCTCGGAGTCAATGTTTGAGTTTAAAGAAATTTTGTAATGTTCTTTTATCAAGTCAAATGATACTACACCATATATCCAAGAACAAGCTTCAAACCCTTAGATCATATATTGGGAGAAAAATTAGGGGATTAGTTTTGTTAGGGAGTTTATTTTCTTTGATAAATTGTAACTCTCTTTTATTTATTAATATAAATTCAATTTGTTTATTGTTTTCTTTGTCTTGTGATTAATTTTTACAGACAACAAAATTTGTACAAACAACATATTAAATATGTTTTAAAAAAAAGTAAAAATAGGAAAAATTTAAGAATTGTTTCCCAAAATTTGTATCTTTCTTTCAAAAATTGTGTCTTTTAGAAAGGAAAATGTGTCTCTTCCAAAAGGTTGATTATTTCTATAAATTTACTTCTTTGTTATTTTAAAAAATAATAGAGATAGAAAAGTTTACAACTATACAACAAAACATACTATTACATACATTTAATTTTCTCTTTAAATACTTTAAGTATTTCTGTCAAATAAGGCAATTGTGGAAAAATTGAGTTCATGGAAATTCTTTTTTGAGTGAACGTCAAGAATTCATAAAGGTATATTGTATCTTTGGGGTAGACCTCGAATATTGTTTGCACTTGAGCAACGACTAATTCTACTCTAGAGTAAGCATTGTTTTTTGTGTGCCTTGAACGGGGCTTTATTTCTATTCCTTCTTATACTTTAATTTATTTTATTTCTTGTTACTTTAATATTTTAGTTTCTACTTTAATCAATATTTTCAACAATTTTACAGTAGAATTGCATACACACAATATAACACTTTGTTGGTATAATTATTTGAAATGGTTTAATTAGTCAGACATCTTAACTCCATTTAAAAAAAATCACTATAATTTACATGAAAAGCATAAGCAAATGTATTGGTTGATAATATGGTCAAATTGCTTTGATACAAAATCTATGGTTTGAACTTGTGCCAAGATTGGTGTAGTGTGTTAATGGCTATGTGAAAATTTATGAAGATATTCATAGGATATGACAAATTAATTACGCTTAGTAGTAGAACTTATCTTTATCTTAATGTGGGTAACTTGATGGTTAGTTTTCACTTGTGAAACTCCATTTCCAAGAATGTGTCATTAATGCTCTTTTATATAAATTGGACAAACATCCCTCTTATAGTTCAAGAAGCATATCATTTTTATAATCGTTTTCCTCTTGTTTACTAACAAATTTGGTGTGATCATGTCTAGAGATCGAGCTTAGACTCCAATTTTACTTGGCTCACAATTAAAAATAGGCATTTTGATGAAAGGCTATTTCAAATAAAACTTGATAAGTACAAAAATATTCGAAATTAAAAGAAATAGAGAATCCAAAATTTAGTTCAATCGTTATTAATGTAGTTAATGAGAATGTTAACATAGAAATATAATATATCATATTCACGCACAAAGTTATTACTCACTTGTGTGAAATCTAGTAGTCTTGGCATTTTTGTTCCATGTGATTCTATGGGCATGCCATGAGCTTTGGCCAAAGAAAATTGAAACTTGGCAAATAAATATTTCTAATGTCATCATTATTTGACTTTTAAATTTCTTATTATGTGCGCAAAATTTTGTTGACCATGAAATTCCTTCATCTTACATCTACTTAAACATTTGAAGTCAGTGTGGCAATCATGAGATCAATTGATAGTTGCTATTTGTTGACCTATCGAATCGTATGCAATTAATTAAATTACTCTTTTTAAATTGCATATTGTTAATTTTTCTTTCTATTTCAAAAATTCCTACACATGTATTTACGGTCCAAAGATAATCATGAACAATATGTGAATAAGAAATATACATTCCTCAAATGAGAATTAAAAGATCGTGTTCTAAGCAAAGAGTGTAGCACTTGTTCCTCAAACTTCAAGTAACTCACAATTTATGGCAAATATATTCTAGTTTCTTGTAATCCCACTATTTATAGACTAAACCATATATTATAAAATGTGGGGGTGTTTAGTCAAAGTGAAAAAAAAATTAGAAGAGAAATATAAGTAGGATAAGAATCAATTGATATGGCATTTGTTTGATATTTTCTAAATGTGTTTGTTTTTTGTAAATAGTCCTACTTATAGAATTATTATAAGTTTGATATTGGTGATGTACATATAAATACAGTTATGGAGGCTATACGTGTTGTATGTATTGAGAACATATTCCTTATTGGGAAAAAAAGTAAATTTACTAAAGTTGGTTGTAAATTGGTAAGATTACCTTTTGTTCCTTCTATCAAAATTTGATATATGGTTGCTAAATGCTCTCAAGTTATAAGAGACTTAATGTACTTATCAAACTTCAATAAATTAAATATCACAAAAGATGTTGGGAGACTTAGCAGATACATTAATAAACCATTTATACTAGTCATTGGAATACTTTAGAGAGAGTGTTAAGATATATATATATATATATATAAACACTCTGCTACATTATTTGAGCATCCTATTTTCAAGAAGGACATAATGATGCTATTTTGAGTGTGCCAATATTCAAGAAAGAAATAGTGATGTTATTTGGATGAAATCTAAGATACCACCAATTATGTTTTCATGCTTGCTGGAATAGTGGTGTTTTAGAGATCTTCCAAGTTAACGGGCAAAATGATAGCACTTGGTGTTATTGGCCAATATGCAGAATAGCTTAAAGAATTGTTAACAAGACTTTTCTTCAATGGAAAAGCCATTGCTAGCAATTTTTATTCATTGTGATAACTAAATAGCTAGAGCAAAGTTTAAATAAAGGAATTCCTATGAGTAAAAAAAGTCACCTATGTTTGAGATAGAAACAATAAGGTATCTCATTAATAGTTGAATATCTTAAGGAGCTTGCGATGAGACAAGTTCAAGAAATTATAAAGGGGATATGAGTGAAGTCCACAAATTAATCACTAACAACGGCAACTCAACCTTACTTATTGGAGATCCTAACATGAAAGTTCAATGGGTAAAAATAAGTTGTTTGAGTGATTGGTAAAATAAATTGTTTGAGTGATTGAACAACACTTTATAAATAATCTTATCCCATCCCAAGAAGTGAGTAAGCATTGTACAATGATAAAGGTTGAGTGCATTGCTTTTAATGAGTTCATAGCTAATGACTAGGATGTTGTGTTGCAAAATACTCTTGAAGAACTCACTTATGTGAGAATGGTTGTGGGGCTACAACCTATGAGATTTGGACTTATCTCTAAAGCATTTGTGAGACAAGATACTAGCACATGGTCACTAATGTGCTAACCCGATAGAACTCAAAAATCCCACACTATGTATGTAGTTTGCTGAAATTTGTTATAGAGAGTTCTAGTTCAAGATCTATGGTCACTATGAATTCTACAAACGAAAGCTTGCTAGCATTAAGTGAAAGTTCAAGTCCGCAATACTCTTTCAGCTATTACATAGTAAAGAGTTGCCTTATTGTCATATTTTTATATTTTTGTTTTGAAACATGTGGGGGATTGTTGAATACATTAAATATATTTTTAAAATAAAAATAAAAATATAAAAAATTTAAGAGTTGTTTCCCAAAAGTTATATCTTTCTTTCAAATTGTGTCTCTTACAAAGGGAAATGTGTCACTTCCAAAGGGTTGATCATTTCTAAAAATTTACTTCTTTATTATTTTAAAGATAATAGAGACAGAAAAGTCTATCACATGCACTACAAAAAAATAGGGCTTTAGAGATAGATAATTCCGTCTCTAAAGTCCTAATCTTTGTCTTTCAAACAAAATAGAGACGAATTTTTTGGTCTCTAGACTTGAGGCTGAAAGCCCCATCTCAAATTTAGAAGATAGAGCGATTTCCGTCTCTAAATTTAAAGATAGATAAATGCAATCTCTAAATTCATCTCTAATATTTAATTTTTTTAACAAAATCCATCTTTACTTTCGTAGCCATTCTGTGTTTAATTTTGTCTCTAATATCTAATATATTTTTTACCAAAATCCATCTCTAATTTCATCTCTAATATTTAAATTTTTTTAACAGAATCCATCTTTACTTTCATAGCCATTCTGTGTTTAATTTTGTCTCTAATATCTAATATTTGTTTTACCAAAATCCATCTCTAATTTCATCTCTACCTTTTTTTCCATCTTTATTTCTATCTCTAATTCTCAATATTTTTGCCAATAAATTTGTCTATAATTAGCTTTAGATTTGTCTATAATTTATTTATTTTATTTTTTTATAAATCCAAATCAATACCTGCTTCAAATGAATTTTCTATACTACTAAAAAATATCAAATTCCAAACCAATCATCCACAAATAATATGGCTCATTAAAAATCAAATACAATTCACCAAAACAAGTTAATTTAACCATCCACCATAATGAAAAGCAACTAATTAATCTAACAATCTAAGAAATTAGTCAAATGATTAATCATCAAAGTTACTTAATTATCCAATTAGCAAAAATAAAAGCATTAATGCTTCCTACCAAAATCCTATTGCTCTGGGGGTCTAGATCCGTCGACATATTGATGGTTATTGTATCCCACTTCTTGAAGCAATTTATGAACCATCTCTTGTAACCCTGCCTCTCTCTTCCTAGTCTCTTGTTCACGCTTTCTAGCCTCCTCCATAACTTGTTCGAGCATGTTCTTACCCGCTTCTTCTCTTCTTATAAAATCTTTTTGCATCTTGGCAATGGTAGCATGCATGTTGTTTATTGCTTTTGATAATTCTTTAAATTTCTCATTGGACTCTGTAAATTATGAAGTAACTGAGCTTCCACTAGCTCTCTTAGAACATTGGCTACGCCCATAAGATTGGGGGTAACAAATGTTTCCTGTCAAATTTTAGATATGTTACGAAAACTAAAAAGAGAAGAAGAAAACAAAAGAATACATATTTTGGCCACAATAAAAATGCCCAAAGGGCAAAAACATATTCCCTCATCTCTTAATTTGATATTACAATGATCACCTATTTATTTAAGTGAAACAAATAGCAAATGGGGGAAATCACTCCAAAATCAAATATAAAATATCAAAACAATCAACTAGATAAATATCCTTGTGATTATGCAATTATAATAAAGAAACAACTCATTCTTAGTATTTCTATTTCATTTATTGTTGAAAGCATGAATAGTTTAGAACATTAAGCAATTAATTTATAATACTAGTGAGTTGTTTCTAGAGAGGGGATACTTACAAAAATCACACTATTGACAACTCAAAGAAAAAAAGTTGAACTTCAGAAACACATGCAATGTGATCCAACCCCTTAGCTATATTCTTCATGATTCTATTACAAGCAAATACTAAAGGGAAAAAAAAATAAAGAAACCATTTTCCTCCTCCACCTCTCTTTCTCTTCTCACAAACACATGCACGCATGACTTTTGTATGAGTACAAAAGCAGTTCACCCAACACTATTAACACTTATTCAAGCAAATGAAGCTTCCCTATAAACCAAGCCAACAAGTACACTTGACTATCCTGATAGATTGATTTATTTAACTTATGTAAAAATTATGGTAGACAATCTTGTCTTAGACCATGGATGGAAGAATTGTCCTTAATGAAAATTTCTTACCATTAAAGAAGTTTCAGTCTGTTGAAACCCTAAAACCAAGAGCATAAGGTGCTAAAGTGTTCTCAAATTGGTAATATCTTCATCGGTCATAGAAGAAAAAGAATGTGGTCCGAAGGCTAGGTTTGTAGTCATTACAAATGTTATTGAATCCAGGGTCACTAGTCCAAGTGCATCCAAGCCCTTTGATCACTTAGAAAGAAAATAATAAGTATCAATAGCAATTATAAAAGAAAGGAAGGAGAGAGAGAGAGAGAGAGAGAGAGAGAGAGAGAGAGAGAGAGAGAGTACCAAAACAAGATTCCAGAAAAGTTAGTGGAAACTTGTAAACCACAAAGTTGAAAGCTAAATTCAAAAATTATATCCACCTGTAATAACACTTTTATGCTGAGAGGTCAACCTGAATTAGATGCTTCAATTATCGGTGTGCCTCAACCATGTCTAAAATTGACAAAATGGAATGTTGTATTAAACTTCAGATAAATAATCTAATATTTTCAAATAAATATCTTCATTTGATTAGGTGAAAGCTTTAAGTAAGTTGATGCCATAATATAGTTTTGGAATGTGTATTCTATTTTGAAAGTGATATGCAATGCACTACAAAAGAAGATGGTATCAGAGACAGATATTTAGAGACAGATTCTTTTCTCTCTCTAATTTTTGTGAAGTAGAGACGAATTCAAAGACAAAAATATAATCCATATGAATTTTATAAAATAATTAGAAGGCAGAGACGTAGTCACCCATGGTTCTAAAGTTGGTCTAAATTTTAAAAAATAAAAGTAAATAAAAAGAAAAAGTCATAGTACAGACTAATTTAGTCTTGTCATTAATCCATTGATATTTAAAAAATAAAAATTATAAAGATCTAGAGACAAAAATCATCTGTCTCCAAAAAAAAAATTGCAAAGACAAATTTAAAATTTTATTCAAGCATCTATCTTTCCTTCTGTCTCTAATTTTATAGAATTAAAAAAAGTTACAAATGTTAATGGGATAGACTTCCAAAATTGACTTTAAGAGATAATTTTAATATTCTTCATGAAAAATTAAATAAAAATTGCTAGACATAAAATTAATTGAAAAATAATCTAAAAATATAACTAATATTTTAATAGATTTGCATATAAAAAAATAAAAATAAAATATTTCCCCCATCAAAATATTATGGCCCTAAAAAGTTGCTCTGAAAGAATCTTTCATCGTTTCTCCCTTGAAGAGCAAATCGCTAACTGTCAATTACCATTTGTCAGCAGCCACCGACAGCCACACTGACATCAACCTACATTCGCTAGCAGCTGACCACGGATTGGCACTCTTCTTGTCCATCTCTGCCACTCCTAAAAATATTTCTTCTTCTAAAAGGAATACAACTCTACTTATCTCTACCTCCATCCCCACAGTCAATTAATTGTCATGTTTACAGAAAAGTTTTTTGCTATTATAAGGTAAATAATTTTTTCTTCTCTCTTCTTCTATAATTTAATTTCTATAGTAGAAAGAAGCATATCATGTGGTTAAATGATGTTCCTTTCCATTCTCAGACTCCATATATGTTGAATTCCTCAACATTATTTTTCACAAATACTAATGTGTTGGAATAGATTATGAGTGTTCTCATATTTTTGTGAGTATCAATTGAAGAAGATTATTTGAATGTTAGCTAAGCCTGGCTAGCCTCAAATGGCACTTCAGCTCTTAGGTAAACGATACATTGTGATGGACCTCAAATTCCTTTTCTAAATTCATCATTTTTTTATTTTGACTTTATACATGTATATGTATTTTATATATGTATGATGTTTGTGGTTTAATTAAAAAGTTAAGGATGAGATTGGCAAATGGATAGGATGACCTAAACAATCTTCAAGAGGTCTAACTTTTTGATAGATTGATGACATGAGAATTTCTAGTGTTATTTCGACATGGGATAATATCTATTATCAATTCTTTTCCTATACATTGGATCATTGTATGATTTCTAGACTCCATTCTTTAATTGTTTTATGCTACTGCATTTACATGTATCTTGCTAACATATTTTTGTTACAACTTGA